>QEOT01009261.1:7385-24357 GCA_003123785.1 Pterocarya stenoptera | reverse complement strand
GTACATGAAATTTTATGAGGTATTGCGATAGTTGTGAGTCCAAATCTTTATTAACAAAAAGGTAAACGTATGTTATGGAACTGAAGTCAAAATGACATCATATTGTTGCATATTTACATCTCTTTTCATGGCGGAAGTAACTGAGCAAGCAAGTAGCGTACGAGTTCTATGCCCAAAGTTTGTTCTCCGTAAGAATGAACCGGGCCTCTAATGGCTATTTTGATCCCCATTTCTCTCACGACTCACCATTATCTCCACACTCCGATACATCCACACCCGGTCTCCCCCCGGCTTTCCCTTGCCCGATTACCTCAAAGAATCAGGTTCTGTGCCAAATTTCCCTTTGTTTCCCAGGAAATTAATAGATAACTACTTAGAAAAAAAAATATACTTCGTTCTTTTCACATTTTGCTCTAACTTCGTTGATTTGTCCTTTTCTTCCTTATTTTTTGAAAAAGATTATATCGTACAATTTGAGCAGAGGATATTCGAACGTTGTTATAGAAAGGATTTGAAGTAACCTGTTATGGCTATGCATGGAGTTGTCTGGGAGGGGAGCAGAGGTATTGCATTGGGAGGGCAGTAGTGTTGGGACACTTTAAGGAAATATAGAATGAAGAGTATCGGGATAGAGGGGAGGAGGAAATGAAGAATTAGTGGCACATGGCCAGCACATGTTCATTCAAAGAGTGTATTGTCAAAACTGTCCCCACTTAATGAAGTTACTTTACCACTTTAGCCTTATTTTGTAACAATATTAACTGAAGTCGCATTGTACAAAGGGAAACTCTGTTAAAAAAGAACTCATTCATAAAAGTAATAAGATTTTTGTTCTTGGAGGCTCTGATCCCTTAAAGATCAGATTGTGTATTCTTGATTCTTTTTCTTTCTTGAATTCCTAGAAAGTTGGTAACAAGTGGCATTAGAGCAATTTTGAACATCCAAATGTGTTATATGGCATGCACTTTCGTTCTATCAAGTTGGATTTTTCATGATTCGATGGGAAAAATCCAACTGGGTGGATTTATAAGGTGAATCATTATTTTACCTTATATCTAATGCCTAATGGACAAAAGATTCTCATGCCCTCTTTTTATATGGAGGGCAATGCATTAATCTGGTTCCAAGATGTTAAGGAGATTGAGAATTTCAGCACTTGGCATGCACTCTTCTTATGTTGACCCTGGGGAAGCTATTACAAGGTTGAGGTAGACCACAACCGTTTCAGCATACAAATCTCAATTTGAGGTAATTTCGAATCATTTGAAATGATTATTTGAGAATTACAAGTTAAGCTGTTTCTTAAGTGGACTTAAAGATGAAATTAGACTTCCAGTTAGAATGTTGCATCCCCAAAATTTAAATTCTGCATTTGGTTTAGCCAAGATTCAGGAGGGGTACATTTATAGTACTCGAGACAGTAGTAGAAGTGTTGGATACCATGCTTCTTTTGTACAAATGCCTATGGGAGGAAGTACAACAATAGATACATCTGGTGGTATACATAATAATGTAGGGAAGAAGTATTTCAATGCTGTGGAAAAAAGTACTATTTTAAAAATTGTAGTACCTATACAAAAAGTATCACCAGCTAAGATGAAAGAGAGAAGAGAAAAATGATTTAGTTATTATTGTGATGAAAGATGAAATCCTACTCATAAATGTAAAAAGGCCAAGATTTACTTGATGGAAGTGTGGAATTGTTTTAGGAAGATGGCAAGGGAGATGAGGAGCAGATAGAAAGGTCTGTAAATTCTGAGGAGTTTAAACTTGAGTGTGAACTGCCATAAAAACAATACATGCTATTTTTGGTTCTTTGAATCCAAGAACCATGAGAATTAGTGGTCGCACACAAGGCTGTTCTATGGTTGTGTTGGTCGATATAGGCAGCACACAATTTCCTTAATCATATGGTGGCCAAAAAGGTTGGGATAAAAATTGATAATAAGGAGCAGATTGTGGTAAGGGTGACTAATGGAGAAATAATTAGGAGTATAGGCTTGGTGCAAGGAGCTGAGTTTTAGATGCAAGGAGATATGTTTGTGTTTGATTTTTTCTTACTTCCTGTGGGTGGATATGATGTAGTTGTTGGGATGCATTGGCTAAGAAGATTAGGCCCTATGTTGTGGGGTTCTAATAGTCTCAGTATGACATTTAAAGATAACAAGAAGTCTATTGTTCTTAAGGGTTTAACTCTTACTGAGTCAAAATTGGTGGAAGATGTACAGATCTCTCAATTGACAACTATTGAGAGAAAATGAATGCTTTTACGTATTGTGCCTCAACAATCAGAGAAGAATGTAGTAATTGTAGATCCGTGTATTGAGGTTGTATTACTGAAACATTTAGAGATGTATGATAAACCAAAAGGGTTGCCACCCAAAAGAAGTAAGGACCATCCAATCAATCTTGAAGAAAGGACATTGCCCATATATGCAAGACCTTACAGATATCCCTTCTACAAAAAAACCTAAGATTGAAAAGATTGTCTAAGAATTGTTAGAAGCTGGTGTGATTAGAAATAGTCAGTCACCATTTTTCCTCTCCTGTACTATTGGTGAGGAAATTAGAAAGGACTTGGCGCATGTGTATTGATTCTAGATGCAACACCTGGGCTCAAGGCCCAGACGAGAGGGAAGCCTAGCCCTTCAGGATGAAACGACACCGTTTAGGTAAGCTTTCTCCCCCATTTCAGTTTCTTCTTCCTCGACGGTTGTTTCTTTTCTTCCCCTTCAGTTTTTTCATCCCAAAAATCTCTCCACTCGATTCCCATATGTCCCACGTCTATGTGGTTTTGAAGTTTCTATTTCTCTTCTTTCCTCCCATCACTCAGATATTTCTCTACTACCTATTATATTCTCTTCGCAGTTTGTATCCCAACCTCACAAACCTCCTACTCGCATAGCATTTTCACCCTTCATTCCTGTCACACATCAACACGATCAAGGCGTCGTCGTAGGTGGCCCCTCATCGATGCTGGTAAGTGATAAAAGAGAAATAATACTGTTTTAAGTACTCGTATTACACTTGATTGAATAAGTTGTAGTTGCAAAAAGAGTATTTAATACTCAATGGATCTCAGTTGGGCTATTGTTATGTACAACAACTGTTGACCCATTAAAGAGACAGAATTATACTAAGTTTGTGGATTTAGACAAATGTGGGCTTAACTCCTACTTGTGTATTGCAGAATAAGGCCTAAATGGCCCACAAGGCTGACTTGAAGAAAGAATGAGGGAACTTTTAGATATGGGCACAAAGGATGCGATAAACAGAAAAGAAAAGAAGAAATGCTAAATGGTTGCGGGAGCATACTGGATGAAGGAGAATCAATGGCACATAGAGAGAAAGAGCAGTTGGAAATGGGTATAAAGAGGGGCAGAAACACGATAGAAAGGGTGTCAGTTAGAATACAATTTCTTTCCCTTATTTTATATTCCAGAAGTTTTCAAAAGTTTCTAGACTTTTTCATTTTGTTGAGATTTGATGTTAATGAGGGTAAACTTAGGCTAAATCTGTATCCTGGGTTGCGGTAAAAGTTTCCTTTGCTCCTTATGTTGGTTGGATTTCTATAGATCTCTATTTATATAATTCACTATATTTGAAATCAAGTTTCTATGATTGGGTTTCTGTTGGATGCTCTTGTTCTTATTCTTATTTTGTTGTTGACACTAGGCACAGGAGAACCTTGAATCAATCAAGGTATCTCTCAGCCAAGTGATAAAGTAAAAATTGGTTGATGATTAGTAATAAATTATTTTAAAGCCTTGGTACATGATCTCTGAGTTTATGTTCTTCAAATTGCATTTTGTTAATACCTTGATTGGATTAACAAAAGAAGAGTAGTACCCAGAAATCTTAGTGATGTGTGGAGTTAGAAGAAGTTCTAAAATCGCAACTAGGAGTTTGTCAAATTATTTCTACAAAATCTGTAATTACTTTAGTGTCCATTTAACTCTTTATTTACATTAGGGTGAAGTTTAGATTTCAGTTGTTTGTTATAAGTCGAATAGTTTATTTTCTTGAGATTTGAATTTCTTTGGTTTAGTCCATTTTCCTTTCCAAAAATTTTGAAACCAAGGCATTCTAAAAATCAATCATACATGTCAATAGCAACAGATCATTCTTCGTGAATATAACATTTCTTGGTTTATTTTCTTATTTTCATACAAAACTTTTTTCCCACTTGACAAATCATCCAAACTCTTTTCGAATCTGAATCTTTGCAATTTCATGCAATTAATTGGCTGGAAATCCTCTTGTCCCTGTGGAGATGACTTTGGGAGCTGCCTCGTATTACAACTAGTCCACTTCTGCACTTGGGAGTAATAGTTTGGAAGCCATCAAGTTTTTGGCGTTGTTGCCGAGGACAACTTGTGTTTTCAAAACATTATCTTATTGCTAAGAGGGTGTTTGTGGAGCTGTGAACTTCTTCATAACTTGGGTGATATCTTTTCCTCTCATTTCATTTTTTTGCTTTTATTTTATTTTGCTGAATTTGCATGTTTGGTTAGACTAGAGATAACACATTTAGACTTGCTAGGATTGAATCATCAACTTCATATTCGGGTGCATCTGTTTCTCATAATTCAGCATTTGAATCATCATTTGACACTCATAGCAACATGACTGAAAATGATCCAAATGATAGAGAAATGGTAAATCCTAATAGAACACTTAGAGAATATTTGCAGCCTGTTAGGACTAGTCCACCATTTTGTATCATTCAACCTTTGAATGCAAATAATTTTAACTTCAAACCTGGGATGATTCCATTGCAACCTCATTTTCATGGAATGGAATCAGAAAATCCTTATTTACATATCAAAGAGTTTGAAGATATTTGCTAAACTTTCATGGATAGAACATGCACTGAAGAAGTCATTAGGTTAAAACTATTTCCATTTTCTTTAAAGGACAAGGCTAAAACCTGGCTAAACTCCTTAAGGCCAAGATCTATTGGGACTTGGCAGGAAATGCAAACTGAATTTTTTTAAAGAAATTTTCTTATGCATAAGACCAATGTCTTAAAAGGTAAATTATGAATTTTGGTCAAAAGGATGTAGAAACATTTTATCACTGCTGGGAACTATGAGTTTTTAGTTATGTCTTTTGGCTTAACCAATGCTTCAGCAACTTTTCAAGGTATGGTAAACCAGGTATTCCAGCTATTCTTTAGAAAGTTTGTTATAGTTTTATTTTTTATTTTTTTATAATTTATGAAATATTAGTTTATAACAAAACTAAGGAATATTATTTACAACACTTGTTATTAGTGTTGTATATCTCAGCAAAAAATACACTTTTTGCTAAGAGGAGTGAGTGTAAGTTTGAATCTGTTGAAATAGAATATCAGGGACATTTGGTTTCTATAGATGGTGTAAAAGCAAATCCATCAAAAATAAAAGCTATGGTTGATTGGCTTTTACCGAAAAATATTAAAGCCTTGATGGGCTTCCTTATTGTGACTGGATACTATAGGAAATTTGTAAAGGGTTATGGTATAATTGTTGTTCCACTTACTAAATTGTTGGAGAAAGATTCTTTTGTATTGGGAGTTGAAGCTTCTAAAGTATTTGAAGCACTGAAAATGGCAGTTATTCACCTACCACTGTTAGCTTTGCCTAACTTCTCAAGACCTTTCCTAGTTGAGTGTGATGCATTAGGAAAAGGTGTGGCTGCAGTATTGATGCAAGATGGGAAACCATTCACTTTTTTAAGCCTAGCCTTGAAAGGTAAAGCACTGAACCTATCCACTTACAAGGAGTTACTGGCCTTGGTCTTGGTAGTTAAAAAATGGTGGCCTTACTTGCTTGAAGCTGCATTTGTGATAAGAATAGACTAGCATAGTCTTAAGTTTTTGTTGAAACAAAAAATGGTACTCTATCACAACAGAAGTGGATAAGTGAGCTTATTGGATATGATTTTACCATCAAGTATAAAAAGGGTAAAGAAAATATTGCGTCAGATGCTCTTTCAAGGAGGTGTGCAGAATCAAAAATATAAGTTGTTTTGTCTGCAATTACAATACTCGATCTAGTTTGGTTAGAAGAGTTGAGGCCTTTTATTTGCTCGACAAAGAAATTTCTAAGATTTGTACCAAGTTACAGCATATTGTTTTTATCATTAACCTCTCATTTTAAGCAGTAGATGTTGCATTTTAATTTTTATTCATAATAGTGTAGTTGGAGGCCATTCAGCCATTGTCATCAGCCATCAGCCATCAGCCATTGTCACAGATCGGATGCGGTCTTTACCTACAGTTTTTGGAAGGAGATGTTCACGTTTTATGGGGCACAATTAAATTTTTCTTCAGCTTACCATCCTCAATCCGATGGTCAAACTAAAACAGTTAACAAGTGTGTCCAATAGTACTTAAGATACTTTGTGAATGAAAGACCAAATATTGGTTACCTTGGGCAGAATGGTGGTATAATACTTCCATGCATTCCTCAACAAGGATTACATCTTTTGAGGCTTTGTATGGTATTCCACCTCATTCCTTGATGTACGATACATAATCATGCTGTTGATTCTGAATTACAATTTAGGGAGAAAACTTTGGCTTCATTGAAGAAAAATCCATTGATTGCACAGTCCACAATGAATTAGAATTATGATAAGAAGCACACTAACAAATAGTTTGAGGTGGGGGACTTTGTATTCCTCAAATTGCAAAAGTATAAACAGAAAAGTATTGTTGCTAGTTCTAATCTTTAATTGGCAGCCACATACTGTGGTTCACTTAAGGTGTTGGAAAGGACTGGGGAGGTGACTTACAGATTGGAGTTACCAACTAACTCTAATGTGCATTTAGTTTTTCATGTGTCAAAGCTAAAGAAATATGTGGGGGTCAAATGCTAATATCGCACATTCAGTTCCTTTAACAAATTCACATGGCACAATGAAAAGTGAACCTAAGACCATTTTACAAAGAAGAATGAGAGCTCGTGACAACCAACCATTTATTGAGTTATTTGTGAAGTGGAGGGGAGCACTTGAAAAAGACTCCTCTTGGGTTCCTGTGGAGCAGTTGAGATTTAAGTATCCTGATTTGTGAGCAAGGTCTTTGGAAAGGGTAGATTTTTTATGGTTGTGCATGGAATTGTGTGGGAGGGGTGCAGAGGTGTTGTATTGGGAGAGCAGTGGTGCTGGGACACTTTAAGGAAATACAGATGGAAGAGTATCAAGATTCGGGATAGAGGGGAAAAAGAAATAAAGAATTAGTGGCACATGGGCAGTACGTGTTCATTAAAAGAGTGTATTGTCAAGCTGTGCCCTAATTACTTTACCACTTTACCCTTATTTTTGTAACGATATAACTGAATTCGCATTGTATAAAGGAAAGCTCTGTAAAGAAGGAACTTATTTAGAAAAGTAATAAGACTTTTGTTCTTGGGGGCTCTAATCCCTCGAAGATCAGATTGTGTGTTCTTCATATAGATTTGAATAATTCTAGAGAAGTTCAATTTTTCCTATCTAGGTTGGGTAAATCAAGGAGCCTAGAATTGGTTCAAAGTTTTTAAAATCATTTCAGTACGAAAAAGGGTTACGTTTCTTACTAGGTCAAATTTCAGCTGTACCGGGTTGTTTCAGTCAATTTTGGCTGATATTTCGTGTTTCGGTCGGTATGAAAATTTCAGGGTGGTGTAGTATATATAGCTGGAGGACAATTCTGTAATCAAAGTAAAAGAGTAGGAATTTTTTCGTAAGATCGCTGATATGGTCAAATCGAAACCTCTCTCCTAGTAGTTTGCAGTCCTCTCAACTATCTCATTCCTCTAGCACACTGGAGGGCAAGGCTAATAGGTACTTTTTAAAATCCTTTGCATTCTTTTCATACCTTTATTTTTATTTTTCTAATTCTAAAGTAATAGCTAGCCAGCTAGCTTGGCTAGCTTTGCTTTCTTATTTATTTGATATACTTACTGAAATACTTTATTTAATAAATGATATGTTTTTCAGGAAAAAAAAGCTTGTTTGTCTGTTAAAGTACGAACTTTGACCATTAGATTTGACTTTTATTGCCCTCAACAAATTTTAATTACTTTAGAATCACATGATTATAAATTAAAATCAACACAAGTGCCTAAAAAAGTTACGATCTTTCTTTAATTCTGAGTGAATTGAAAAGGAAAAAATGGAAGATAGCAATGAAATTAGTTAAGAAGGAGGCTCTTACTATCACCTTCTTACGGACTCTGAGTTCATTGTATTGAGAAGTATTATTGAGTTTATGATTTATTTTGTTGTTATTTTATAATATAGTTTATATATATAATTTATCCATATATAGATAAATTCGAAACGGTATACGAAATGGTACCGGTACTGAAATATTATATTCCAGTACATTGACCGAAACGGTGTTCAAAACTTTTAATTGGTTACTTTGATGGTATATGGTGATCATTTGGAGAAGTATATTTGGGAGACGGGTTGTTTTCCACTGTGCAAGCTTCCAATTAGGTTTTTCGTCTATTTTCTTGCAAGGAATCCACCAGGTAAATTGATCTTTAATATAATGTATTTTACTTCGTGTTTGTTGGCATTAATTACTTAGGTAAATTGATTTTTGCTTATCTATTTTTGAAAAATACTGAGTTTTGATATTGGTTGGGTCTCATATTTAGAGCATGAGTATTGGACTCATCAAATTCATCTTCAAAATTTGATGAAAAGTACATGTTTTTCATAAATCTAAAACCTCCCCATCCATAACCCTACATTGGATTAACTATTGGATTCATCAAAATAATAATATAATAATATTTTTTTAATAATAATATTTTTAATTTTTCTTTCATATTTTACAATTACACTAACTATATGTTAATTAATAATTTAATTTGATACTTAAATTATTGTTTCGTAATTAATTTTTTTCATCAACCTAATTATCCAACAAACACATTTTGACAACCCTTCTTCTACCTAGCAATTATATATACAATTTATGAAACCAACAAACACATTTTGCCAACATTTCTTCTATCCAACAAACTCATTTACAATTATTTTATCCAACAAACATTTTATGCAAATATTTCTTCTACCTAATATTGACATTTAGGGGTGAAAACCGACCCTTTCAGCACGATTTTTGGACAAAACCACCGCCAACCGACGCTTAAGTTTTGGGGGAGAAAACCAGCCGAAACAGGTCGATGGAGAGGAGAAACGCCGACACCGGCCGATGCTTCATTTCTGTGGTGGTTCACGGTCGGTTCTCAGACCGAGCTTCGTCTGAGAGAGTAGAGACTAGAGAGAGAGAGTTGCAGATGAGTGAGAGAGAGAGACGATGTGAACTGAGACGCAAGGAAGAAGAAGTGAGGAAGAAGACGGATTGATATCGAAACGACGCTGTTTGGTTTAAACCAAACGGCGTCGTTCTACTTACTTATTTTTAAATATGCTATGGATAAAACGACGCCGTTTGGTTTAAAACACAACTATAGGATTAGAACGACGCCGTTCCACTTATACTTAAATAGAACGGTGTCATTTTGAGTACAAAATATATAAAAAAAATTAAATTTATTTAGTCGGCCGGTTCAGCGGTTTGAATTAAGTTTGTACCGATGCTGAATCGGCCGATATCAATTTTCTTAATTTTGTACCGCACGCAGACCGATTCTCCACCAGTTTCAGCTGGTTCCAAGCTCGGCCGACCGGTCTGAGTCGGTCCCGGTCGGTTCTCCGGTTTGTTGTACAGCCCTACTCACATTTACAATTCTTGAAAATAACAAACACTTCCATAAACCCTTATTCTCTACCTAAACTTCACATCTACAATTCTAAAAACTAACAAACACATTCATTCCACCATGCACAATAACAAACATTCATATCTATAATTCTTGAAACCAACAAGTAGATTTAAACAACTGTTCTTCTTTTGCCAAGATTTTTAATTGTAGCTAATAGTTTTGGATTAAGCCATATAAATAGATCCATCCTCTCACTACTTTCTACTCAACAAAAACCCAATCTTTCTTCTTCCAATCCATCAAATTTTATTTTCTCAGTTCCCTATGGATCCCTTTTGGAGTATTGATCATAAGGAAGATGAAGATTATTATGATCATGAGGAGTATATGATAGAAGCAATGACCTTACATAGACAACAATGTGCAGTCGAGGGAGAATCTGCTTCACGACGTCGTAATTCTCAACCTCGTATGTTCATCCGACATGATCCATTGGAAGGTCATGAATGCCTTTGGAATGATTACTTTGCTAAGCTGACAATATATCCACCAAATGTTTTTAGGAGGAGGTTCCGAATACATTGTAATCTTTTTTTATGCATACATTCTGTAGTTGAAGCTCATAATGATTATTTTTTCCAAAAGAGAGAAGCCAGTGGGAGACTTGGATTGTCTTCCCTTGAAAAGATAACTGCAACAATTAGAATGCTCGCATATGGTAACAATAGATCTTATGGACGAGTATGTAAGAATTTGGGGGTGAGTATTTGAGGTCTCCAAGTAGCAGTGATATAGCGAGGTTATTAGAAGTCAGATAAAGGCGTGGGTTTTCAGAAATGTTGGGTAATATTGATTGCATGCACTAGAAGAACTGTCCTAGTGCTTGGAAATGTATGTCCTTTGGTCACGTAAATGAACCAACTATCATTTTAGAGGTTGTTGCGTCTTACAATCTTTGGATATGACATGCTTTTTTTGATTTGCCTGGATGTCATAACGACATCAACGTATTCAATCGATTTTTTGTTTTTGCTGCGTTGGCCGAAGTTCGTGCTCTTCCGTGCAACTACACAATCAATGGTCACGAATATACAATGTGATATTATCTTACTGATGGTATATATCCTTCGTGAGCAACATTAGTGAAAATAATTCCTGCTCCACATGGAAAAAAGAAAAAATATTTTGTTGCTTACTAGGAGTCTGTAAGGAAAGATGTGGAGCGTGCCTTCAGAGTACTCTAAGGTAGATTTGCAATTGTGCGTGGACCTACTAGGAATTTCTAGCCTCAAGTTCTAAAAGACATTATGTATGCATGCATTGTTTTGCACAATATGATCATTGAAGATGAGTGTCATCTATATCATGGGGCTGACCATTTCATTTACGAATCCAACGATGATACTTCATATGAGCCAATTTCATGCGATAATATACTTGAATTCATGGAGTTCATTGCGCAACATCATCGTATTAGAGGTAGAGGCACCCATTCTCAACTCCAAGCTGACCTTATCGAACATTTATGGAATATGCATGACCTCTCATAATTTATGAGCTATAGAATGTGGAAAGACTTGTGGTTAATTGTAGTTATCGTAAAAATGTACATCATATTAAGAAAATTCTATTATTTAAGATTTTACTTTTTATTGTTTTAATGGACATTAATTTCTCGAACCTAAGATGACTTTTGAAAATATTTCATTGTCGTTGTTTATGATAAACTCAAATGCTAAAGCTTTAAAATCCAACTACCAAAGAGAATTGTCCCCTCGTTCTCATTTGTCTCTTTCTTTTGTAGTTTGATTTATGTTTATTTTCTTTAAACTTGGGGCCGCCAGTTTATGCACAAAGATAAATTGATCATATCTCTTATAATTAATGTCACATGGAGTATAGGACACAAATGGCTAATACAAGAAACATTTCTACGCAGATGTCTTTAATAATAAAAAGGGAAGAGACATATGAGAACGAGGGGAAACTATTGTGGGAAATTTATGGGTCTATTGATGGGAATGGAAGGCCAAGATGTCTTTAATAATAACATCTCTATGCAGAGGCGAAAGAGGCATTGAAATTTTCAGGAAAAAAGAAATATGAATTTTGGATTTGGCTTCTGTGGCTATGCAAGGGTAGAGATTTGGTTTGACATTGGTGTAGTTCCTCCTAGAATATCATAGGAAGCTGCTGGAACATTCTAGTGCAACCTTAGTGTTAACTTTGGACTCCACATTCAGGTATTCTTGCTAATCAATCCTCATAGTTTACTCCAAGCCACAACAACTCATAGTTCACAACAAGTTCAAGAATTAGTTCAGATTAATCTAACTCAACAATAAGCTGTTATCATCAAACAAAATGTACATTTAGATTAATCTTTCACAACAAGCTCCAAGTTAAAAATGTACATTTAGATTAATCTAATTCAAGTTACTGCCATCACACAAAATAAATAATAAACATCTAAATATACCCGACATTCAGATAAATCTAACTCAAGTTGTTGCCATCACACAAAATAAATAACAAGCATCTAAATATATCCAACATCAAGTCACAATTCAGATTACAATTATGAAGTTCTCCTTCCAAAATCAAGTCACAATTCAGATTATATCAAGTCACAATTCAGATCAAGTGTGAAGTTACCCTTCCAAAATCAAGTCACAATTCAAATTACAATCAGCCCACAAAATTTTAACCTTTCCAAAATCACATGCTGGAAATCTGAAATCATAGCGAACAGTTAACACCTCTATGAGGTGTGGATGGAGATTTGTTGAATGTACCTTCGGAATTATTCAAAGAGTCATCATAAATTTTCCTTTGAATATTAAGGAAGTAGGCTTACTGCATGGCACTCATGCCAAAAAGATCCTTGCTCATGATCTCTGCCTTGAACTTTCTCTTATCAAGTTCTAGTTGTGCACCTTTATGTTCATCTGCCTTCGTCACCCATGCTCTCCTCTCTGCCATGAACAACTGTCTATTCTTGGTCATTTTTTCTAACGCCATGTTAAACTTAGCATCACATGATTCCTGGGCCTTTCACTTCCTCAAGTTATCTTTCTCAACTTTTTTGCTTGGAGGCCTCTCCACATTTTCTTCCAAATAGGAGTGATACCTGCATGGTGCGGGGCGGAGGGTTCCCTCCCTCGCACCATGTGGGGGGTTGGGATTTTTCCCCTCCCTCGGGAGGCGAGGGCGGGGGAAAAAAATTCCATCCACCCCACCCTCTGCTTAGGCAACACATTGTGTATAAAAAAGTTTTTTTGGGTCCAAAAATATTTTTTAAGACCCAAATTATAATATAATATAAATAATAAATTAAAATTTATAAATATAGAAAGAACTTAAACTCATTAGAGTTAAATTTTGGATTGTCTTGACCTCCTAGGCTAACCTTTATATAGGAGGTAAAGGCAATACAATAGTCATCCTTAAACAATGTGGGACTTATTATCAATCCAATGACTTGAATACAATTTCAAGTTTTTAATAAATTGTATATATCTATATACAATATATTTATTTATATATATAAATATGTAAAAAAAATTTATATATATGGAGTGGGAGCGGGGGCGGGGGCGGGGCCCCTCTGGGGTCATCCCACCCCCCGCCCCCACTAGGCCTTCTCCATGCGGGGTAGGGGGCCCCGCTGCCCACCCCTACTCCACAACGTCGTCGGCAACTTCACTTGATTGCTCATTGGCTGGACGTTTATCATGTGACCTTCTCCTTGTATTCAGTGAAATCATGTGTTGCTTCATTTGGGTTGGTGTTACAAAAGACACCAACAATACTTTAGTGTGAAGTTCCCATTCTCCATCTCTTTGTACATTATGTTTGCCCTTTAAATCTAAAAAAATGAAGGAATAATTTTAGAAAATAAATCTTAGATGAATAAATACATTATTAAAGGAAAATGGTACATACATTGTCTTGCTCCGTCGCATAACTTGTTTGTGTATTTCTGGATAATGGACCAACTATTGATCAATGATCCTATTGAACGGTTCACAGTATTTGATTTTTTATACTTGTGATAAAAATCAGAAATTCTATCCCACATTTGAGTGGATTTTTTATCAGTACCTCGTATTGCATCAATGCTAATGTTGAGCCAATCGTAGACAAGTAAGTTATCCTCCACTATAGTGAAAGATGCACCTCTTTGAACTTTTTTTTGCCAAAGGACTATTTTCACCGTGAAAGGGGATTGTTTGAACCACAACATTAAAATTTTGCGTGAATGTTGAAGTGCTATTACAACCTTCTCATCCACTTTGTAAGAAAGTGGTGAAGAAGGGGTCTTCCTTAAATAGAGTGTCCATCCCTTAAGAATCATAATGTTTAAGTTGTCAGACAAGACAACACATACAATGCAATACAAGAACATAGATACGAGGCAGCACATTTTAAGAAAATATCAACCCCTGCTGCATGTTGCTTCCCCAAAGTTCAATTATATTAAACTGTTTGCACATGAACAGAACTATGGAAAATGCATGCACGACAAACCTTTTGATGCATTGGAAACCCAAGGACATGGTGGAACAACAGGTACATATGCAAAACCAACTAACAAAAAATCAACTTACATAAGCAAAACCAACTTACATTTCGATAATGAAAGCTAAAATACATATGCAGTGGATTTTCCAATCATAGGTACATATGGAAAATGGAGCAGACATATGCAATACCAACTTACAAAAAATCATTAGGCACATTTTCCAATCGCAGGTACATATGCAAGCTAAAATACAGCAGGTAGTACTATATAATACAAAACCAAGTTACAAAATCAACTAGTATAATACCAACTCTCCATATATAATAGCATTCAATAGAAGACCAAGTACATTTCTGTCCTAATTACTTTCTGAAATGTGAAGTAACAAAAAAAAAAAAAAAACTCCACTTAGGTTGATCAAGTTCTAGTCAGGTCAGCTTGTTTTATTAGTTATTGTTTGTGACTAGAAGTGAATGAATAACAAATATATAATCAGGTGCAATTGGATGAAGATGACCGAATAGACTAAAGAATTCTAGAAGCAAAAAGTAAAAGGATCTCAAATGAAAAGCTAAACTAGTTTGTCCTAATTAATTGAATAAGTATAATTTTTTTATGAGTAAAAATAACGTTATTAATACGAATGAAATAGGCATTGTCTAAGTATACTGAACTTGAAAATAAGTATAAATGACAAAACATTCAAAACATAAAACAATAACTGGGTTACTCAAAGAACAATAAAATAACTTGTTTTCTTTTTTATCTGTCAAGCAATAATATTAATTACTTTGAAAGAGTTAATTTATCAGTGCTAACTCACTCTTTCATAGGACAAGCATCTCTAACGAATTTTCCAAGTCATCACAAATACAGACTCATGTTTGTGCACAAACAACAACTTGGTGTACTTTGTTCTACCCTTCAAAAGAATATATATACTCCCAGTCTTCTAGTTTAGTCCACAAATAAACTCAATTGCTTTTGTCACTTCTGAATAGAGTAAAAAGAGACATAAATTTAGACAATAAATATCTAGAATGTCATGACCATTAGGCTCAAGAAGAGGTTGTTAAGTACTAACAATTTAGTTTCTTCAAAAGATTATGAGAACTTGGGCAGTATCAATTTGAACTCATGGTCCTCAGTCCAAACATGATCACACACCCACATTCTTATAATGATTGAAAAAGATAGAAAAAAAATAACAAAATAGAGACGATCAAGAACTCAAAGGAATTTAGTTAAAACAATCCACCCCAATTAATGTTAGTAATCTTTTTTTCGTAAGGAAAATTAACTGTTACCAAATGAGATCAGATAAAAAGTTCAAAAAGATCAAACAATGGCAGTCAACTAAACATTAATCATTCTAAATAATTCACATAGGCACAATAGTGCAGTTATTGGCATTCATGGAACCAAATAACTCATACTTTACTACCCGTACATAAATTAGGGATATGGGTGAACTCTTTATTTCATACAACTCAATATATATATTTTGCCCATGAAGAAAATATGGGCTGATTGAAAAAAAGGATTGAAAAAACAACTCTTTGTTTCAAACAACAGAAGGATTGAAATACATACATGGAATGCAAAATTTCTTCACGGGCAAAAATATATACATAAGCATACAAATGTAGTGCAAAATTTCTCATACATGCATATATGATGAATATATAAAGATGAGGAGAAAGTGAACTCACGGAGATAGAGAACGTTCGGAGCGGAGAATCGAAGAAGAGAAGGGAGAAGTAACGGTGCGCCTATGGAGGTGATGGAGGTCCTCTTTCACCTGAAACACCCTGTAGGAACTTGACCTTCAGTGGAGGTTTAATTTCAAATGGACGAAGATGATTTCGTGACTCATGGCAAAGGGAATTGATAGATTGGCAAAAAAAAGGAGAGGAAATGGAGGGAAGAAATGGAGAGGAAGAAAGGGCGAGGAAGAAAGGGAATCACAGAATCGGGAAGAAAGGGAGAGGAAGATAGGCAGAGGAAGAGAAAGGGGAGAAAGCAATGACATCATGGGCGAAAAGTACATGTTTTTGCTAATAAAATAATACCGATAGCCATGAACAATAGGCCTTCAAATTTGAAGATGAATTGGAATGTCTTGTAGCTCAAAGTTCAGATTTGAGTATATGGTGAATTCAATGTAGTGATTTTAAAGCCAAGTCCATCAAATTTTGACGATTGGACTCATTTGATGAGTCCAATGCCAATGCTCTTAGTTGGAATTCAGATGAGGTTGAAGCTATTTCATTGCTTTTCCGAGGATGCGTACCTCAAAATCCTGGAAAGTTGAATAGAGAAAAGCCAGCCAGCCACAACTCTTCCTCTTACCTATAAGCTTCAGCCTTTAGCACTTATTGCGCCAAAGAAGCATGTTAAACCAAGAAAGGCATATATTATTAGTAATTTAAGTACAGACATTTTTCTTTCTTTTTTTCATCAGTATTATTTTTTCTTTGCTGACTATGTTGCTTTCCTTTCACAATTTCTATCTGGATGTTCTCTGTTGCACATTTCTTCTTCCTAAATTGGTGTTACCTTTTGTATACCCCCTTGTGTACTTGGACTATGCCTATTCTTATTAATACAATCTCTGGATGTTCTCTGTTGAACTGGGCATCTCAGGAAGACAGGCATTAGAATTGTTATTGATCTCTTTCTGATTTTACTTCTTTGGGAAGGGGTCTATAATATATAGAATTATTTGATATGCCTG
>QEOT01009260.1:54094-94548 GCA_003123785.1 Pterocarya stenoptera | reverse complement strand
ACAGGGAGAAAACGTGTACTTGCATTTGTTAATCTCACCAAATGTCATCTCACTGAATTTCATCTCAGCAGCTTTGGTGAAGGAAGAAAAAGGCATCGAAAGACTGATTTATTATACAAGTCGAGCCTTAAGAGAAGCCGAGACCTGTTACCCGCAAATGGACATGTTGGCATTTGCACTAGTAATAGTTGTCTGTTGATTAAGGCCTTACTTTCAAGCCTACCCAATCAAGGTATTAACATAGGCTTCCTTAAAAAAAGTATTACACAAACCTGATACATCTGGACACCTTATGAATTGGTTAGTCGAGCTAAGCGAATTTGATATTGAGTATCTCTCTTGAAACACAATGAAAGGACAAATACTGGCATGATTTGTAGCCGAGTTTGCAAACTTCTCTGATAAAGTTCAAACAATATCAATAGAAAGCCCTTGGCAAGTTTACGTCGATAGCTCCTAGTGAGGGAGTAGATGTGTATATCATAACTATTACAGGAGAATAATTTTATGATGTGGTAAAACTCACATTCAAAATCACCAACAATGAAACAGAGTATGAGGTTTTGCTAGCAAGACGCGCATGGCTATAGCATTAGGAGCAAAAGAAGTTTATGTAAGACCGACTGACAAGTAGTAGTCAACCAAGTAATGGGGGACGCAGTAACAGAGGAGAAGCTTAAGAAGTATTTGCAACAAGTATGGAAAAAGCGTGACCATTTCTAGTATTTCAACATTAAGCAAATATGGAAAGAAAAGTGGAAAGCAGACAAGCTAGCATGAACCACCTCGAGCATGGACGAGTCTACCATACCCTGGGAGGTAACAACCAAAACATTAGAGACCCCTGTCGTCGGGTTCAAAATCTTGAAGATAAAAGCTGGAGCTCCAAAATGGACACTTGACGTGGTCAAGTACCTAACTGCTGGAGAGCTCCCTAACAAAAAGTGAGAAGCAAGAAAAGTGAAGAATAAGGCAGCCCAATTCACTGTGGTAAACCAGGTATTATACAAATGATAATTTTCCACAGCTTTCTTGATATGCATTGCCTTGGAAGAAGCATAGTATGTGATTACAAAAATACATGAAGAAGCATGTGAGAATCATTCTAGTGGAAGAGCTATGGTGGGAAAGGTCATGAGAGCGGGCTATTATTGCCCACACACCCTCAAAGATGTAAAAGAAATTGTTAGAAAATGTGCAAAATGTCAACTATATGCACCAGTGCCTCATTGCACGCCAGAAGAGCTAAGGTCGATCACATCACCTTGGCCCTTTGTGTAATGAGAAGTCGACATCGTTGGCCCCATGCCCCCAAGCAAAAGAGGATTGAAGTTTTTCATTATTGTCGTGGATTATTTTACAAAACGGATAGAAGCAGAAGCCTTAACGAGGACTACAACTAACGACATCACCTGATTCTGATGGAAAGCCATCATATGTTAATTATACCTTGAAATATAATATTTGATAACGGATGACAGTTTGATTTTGACCACTGCTGTGATTGGTGTGCCGAGCTAGGAATCAAAATTAAATACTCATCTCCGGGTCATCTCCATGCCAATGGGCAAGTCAAGACAACCAACAAAATCCTACTTGGTATTTGAAGAGTAGATCAGCAGGCAAAAAAGGAATTTGGCCGAGGAACTTTCGGGGGTCTTATAGACGTATAAAACTACCACAAAGACCTCGGCGAGACAAATCCCTTTCACCCTAACCTATGAGAGTAAAGCAATGCTACTAGTTGAAATCAAAATGTCAAGCTATAAAGTCCTGCACTACAACGAAGAGTCTAATAATAAACGCTAGAATAACATCTCAACCTACAAGAAGAAAGAAGGGAAGAGGTAGAAATGCAAACGGTGACTAGCAAAAGAAAAGTAGAGCGCTACTTTAACAGAAGAGTCAAGCCCAAATAATTCAAAATTACTTGGTCTTAAAGAAAGCATGGATGATGACTCCAGGAGAAGTAAAACTCGGTCCTTGGTGGGAAGGACCGTACGTGGTTACAGCTAGTCACCAACAAGGATCATACCACCTCAAGGATGAGGAATGAAAGTAGTTACCCTATCCATAGAACACTGAGCACCTCATGAAATATTTTGCTTAAGATTACTTATGTAAATTCGAAACTACAATAAAATTATCTCATTTTTAGATGTTATCTCTCGTGATATGAAGCTACCCCCTTTCCAACGTTAACTTGCATCAAATATGAGTGCTCTCGCACTCGCATTTTGGATATCAAAGGATGATGCAACTCTCTTGAGTCCATCAATCCTCGCCGATTAGCATGGTCGAGTACATCTCCCACCTAACATAAAAGTCGAGTGCTCTCACACTCGTATTTGGTGACCAAAGGATGATGACACTCCTCTTGAGTGCATCACTCCTCACCAATTAGTGTGGTTGAGCATATCTCCTACCCAACATAAAAGTCCAGTGCCCTCGCACCCACATTTGGCGATCAAAGGATAATGACACTCCCTTGAGTGCATCATGCCTTGCCAAGTAATGCAATTGAGCACATCTCTTGCCTAATATCAAAACAGAGTATCCTAACACTCGCACTCATCGATCAAATGAAAAATCCATTCATACAGGTATGATTGGTCCTTTTTCTAATTCATAGCAACTAACAAAGTCCAAATAGATGCAACAAATAAAATCCAAACCAAATTGAGCAAAATCCAAATTATAGAAGGAAATGAAGTTGTCTAAAAAGAATAGTCCAATTACAAGTATGACAAAAGAAAAAAAAAAAGAAACTAACAGTTGCGGGCTTAAGTTTGTGCTATGATTCTTCAACAGATGGCCCCAAAACTTTTGTAGACTGAGTTTGTAATCCAACCCCCAAGCTCTATTACGGATGCCCTTGGCCTCCACAAGCTTCGAAGAAAGGAAGAAAACTTCCTCCCTAGAAGCGCTCAATTTGGCTTCTAACTTGGTCACTTGCAGCTTGGAGGAGGCCAGTTTTAGCCTTAAGGTCTCTGTAACATTGCTAAGCTGCAAAAAGCGTTGATTCTGCTCCTTGAGCTCCTTGTTTGCCTCATCGAATTGAGCCTCTATCCGGGCCACCTTGTCACAAGCGCAATCAAAGTTGAAGCTGAGCATCCAACAAGAATTCTCTCTCTGAGCTACCTTCTTAGCATACTCGATATAGCGTTGCGTAGTCTCCTCTAATGCTTGGTCTAGGCGATGGAATCTATCCCTCACAGTGTCGCGTTCTTCCTCCAAGAATTTAGCTTCGAAGTTGCACCGCGACACCTATTCTTGCGATTTTTCCAAACCCATCAAAATTAACCACGTCATCCCAAAGGGCGGTGGTAACATCATCCTCCAGCATGTGGGAGTTAGACTCCAAATGGAAGTATGTCTCCAGAGGAAAGTTAGACTCCCTACCAATGAACGAAGGGTTAGAATCTTCTGTCCATCCAAAGCAACAGGGCAGCAAAGCTGTGGGAGGTTGTGGCAAGAAGGTGGCATTAGCTGAAGCTACAAATCTGACCTTCCTAGGTTGTTCAATATCACCCGATGAAAGGACCTTGGTTGAAGTTCCCTTTAGATTGGTAGGCGAAGAAGCTTCTCCCCTATGTGTTAGGTGAAGTACTGAAAGGTAGAGAAGGTATAAAAACCCAACCCCCGCTATGGTCAGCACTCAAAGGACCATCGCGAGATTATCCTGGAGGATTGAACAGGAAGTTGGGAGTTTCCTTGCCAAAAATTATGGAAGGGATGGATGGTGGGTTGCCGACCCCACCGTCTTCATAATGTGAGGGAGCATCACGAGTGTAAACAAACTTCCAAGTAGTAAGGTCAAGATACTCCTCACTGGCGAGCTCCAAAACTTGACACTACACCACATAACATGACAACGAGATCCTTTAAGCATTAGGAAGGAGCTATGAAGGATCAAGCCCAAGAAATCCAAAATGTCACGAACAGCGTGATAAAAGGGAAGTCGAAGCCCCAACAGAAACATGCTCGTGTACAAAGCGACCCATTCAGCAAACCCTTCCAAGTTGACAACGCCACAATGGGTCCCAGGCAAGTCCATAACTACAGAGTCTGAGACCCCATACCCGTTCCTCACCAAGCCCAAATCTGCTTGGGAGGTAGCCGTGGACCAATGGTGACCTTCAAAGTCATTCAAACGATGCAAACTGGAGCCCTTAGATTTGTGAAGAGAACCCTGAGGATGTGAAGAACGCAAACCACGAGAGCCAAAGTGAGAAGCAGTACGGGGAGCCATTGGTGACGAAAAGAGTAGAGGAAAAAAGAGAAACTGAAAAATAGAATATTAGGGTTTGAAGGGGAGCGCAACAACAAGAAACAAAAGATGCGAAAAAGACAAGGATTTAAAAAGGGGAACAGCGACGATTGGGTAACTCCCAACAAGGAAACGGCAGATTTCGCTAACACAAAGGCAAAATGAGCAAATCCCGTGATCTACGCTACACAAAAGGACATGGGATGTAAGCCAACACATGATATCCTAAACGTGGGAATATGTGTCGTCATGGTAATTAATTGTTAGTGGAGATGGAACGTGCAAAGGCAATCAAACAACGTACTCACGCCATTCAGGATGAATGACTGCAAGTGAAGGATTGGACACCCAAGGGTTATTGAAAAGATGCGAAAAAAAATAAAAATAAAAAATAAAAAATTTGAAAAAAATGAAGAATGTGAAATTCTGGTCACACTTGTGATACAAGAATTTATAAGGTAACTACTAGGATAAATATTCTCTCAAGGGAAGCAGTCCGAACCTCGCTTTGTCAAGGCCCATGGGTTTAAAGGGCCATAAACCAATCCAGCAGCAGTCAGAATCGCAAATGCCAAATACATAAATACAAAATTCAAATCCATCTATTGTTAACAAGACCTTAATGAAATAACTGGCGATAAGGGAAGTTAATGCCCTCCAGCATGCAGGCAAGATTAAGGCCATGATGGTCCGCATTCCATTAAGGACCACAGAGAATCACACCAAAAGACAAATAATGATCAAGGTACGTACCAAAAGGATTGACTTGAATAGAAAGTTGATAAGAAACTCGTACATTCCAATACCATTGACTTAGGCATCGAAAGTCTCCCACACGGCACCAAGCCCCACTTGTCTTTTGGTTGCAGCTCTAAAACCATTTGCAGGGATACGAAACACATCCCAACAATAAAAGCGCCTATCCGCACATGAACAGTAATGAATAGTATTTTTGTTTGACACTTTCTATTCCGCATATACCCTTATGTAACTGACTACTATTACAATGGTGCCCTTTTAGGTCTTTAGTTTTACAGAAAAGTACATAAATAGCTTATTATAATTACAGAGATTGCCATTAAAAAGCATTTGCCTTGTAGTAGTATCTTCTAAAGGTTTTGAACTCTTTTAGTGTATTGGCAAAAAAGACCCATGGGTTGGCGTGCGTGCAGTATGACACAGTCACATAAGCTCATATGTAATATATATATATAATAGGTAGGCACAATTGTTTTTGGAAAATGTTAAGTCTCCGGCCTGCTGGCTCTCGTTGGAATTTTTTTTTTTTTTTATATTTATTTTTACATGGTAATTAAAGAAATATTTTTTTAATGATGTTGTTCATTTTTTAAAAATAAATATTGAAAAATATTAAAAAAATGCATGTGAAAAAAAGCAAAAAAAAAAAAAAAAAAACAAACAAACAAATACACATGAAATACACTAGCGGGAGCCCTCAACAAAGCAACAGTGCCTGTAAAGCCATTTTTTTTTTTTTAGGAAAATTGCAGCCAGTGAATAGTATGTCTTGTTAGGAATCATGCTAGCTATGTTATCATATATATATTCATGGAGAATAGTCCAAATTAAATTAGAAACAGCTAGCTAGCTAGCATATAATTATGTATATCGTGTGGTGATGATCAAATCATGCAGCTAGCTAGCTAGCATGCACGTAATTGGTGAGTGAAACCAAATTATTCATTTCATATTGCATTATTATATATGATCTCTATCTTATTTACGTTTCTCTCATTTCTATCCTGTAGATCACTAGTTGCAGTGTCGATCGGTTTATTAATCCGACCTATACTACACGACTCACTAATCTTATTTCCATTCGATTCTTTTATTGAACAAACAAATTTGGATTCGTCGACTTTTAGTTACTACATACCATACGACATTATACGCATGCTGCCATGCATATATTGGACAATTGCATTTGATTGTAACTTCAACATGCATTAATTTTTTTATTTTTGCTAATAAACTTGATAATATTTATGTAAAAAATTATGTTTACAAACTTGGTGATTTTAGATATGCAACTCTCATGAGCTTGTCAATTGAATGGTGATTTTTTACGTGGGCCCATTTATATAAATAATGGTGTTTTTAATTAGGTGTTGTTCATAATCTGCTTTTAAAGAGTTTTTATTTAATTAATGAATTGTTACTATTGTATGCTTTCGCAAAGAGTTTTTTTTTTTTTTTTTTGTGTAGATTTTTTTTTCCTCCAACCGGACGCTACATGCAACAAGGGGCATACGTGCCTTGCCGTAGCCTCTTACTAGTGTGTATATATATACACACACATTTTGTTATACTTATCGGCTTGAAAATATAATTTTTGGAGATTTTGGATAGTGGACCACCAAAATTGATAATGTAGGAGAGACGATGGCAAATTTCAGTAAGGATTATATAGAGGAATTTGAGTATTTCTTCACTCTGAGTCCTTTAGGGCTTTCTCAACTCTTTTTGTAGTCTTTATAGTCTTGTCATTTTAATACTGGCAATTTATATGTAATAGCTTTAATCGGTTGTTAACCTCATTCGACATAACAATGACCAAGATCCAACCAATATGCAGCAAAAGAGGAAAATAAAATTTATCAAGTGCCAAGCATTTGCAGATCATCACTCACGATCACATGTTCATCTACTTAACGGAATTCGTGATTCAGAATCTCAGATGATTCCACATCTTTCATTGGGCAAAAGTAATGGCCTTTGCCAGGAAATTTCACTAAATGCTTCCAACTGTGGCTAATCCTATAGGATGCAACTTTATATAACTATAATAAACTGTCACAATTTATCACTAATGTTGTCTGAAAAAGTTATGTCCACAATATAATGCTGTTCTTCCAAAAATCAGTTGAAGTCATTTGGTTTGCCAATTGTTATGTTCTGCTCCCCTAGGAACGCTGTTATAGCATTCTTCTGCCAGCCCTTGAAACTCCTGCAACCAATATTATGCAGCGTGAAATAACCAGATGGGTAACGAAATAATTTCCTATGAATTGCAGAACCCAAACACCAAAATAGACCAGGTTATAATGCCAAAACAAAATTAATCTTACAAGATAATGAAGGCATAAAACATTTCAGGATACAAGAGGCCGCTATCAAAACTTAACCATTTACAAGTTCATTATTGAGAGGTAAAAACCTAAAACAAAAGGATACACATCTTTAAAATTTAACAGTAAAGCCATGAATCTTTAAACTGATCATATTATTTGTATTTGTGTAGAAGAAATTTCTAAAATCAATGGTAATAAAGCTTATGTCAACCGTTCCACAAAAATGGGTAGATCCTTCTCGTAAACCCTTTTTCTATCAAGTGTTGATAGAGCATCACCGGAAAAGGGGAGAATAAAAATGAAGGACCATAAGCACGCTAACTGTAATCATTTAGGAGACACTGGTTTCAATCAAATGCAACCACAGCAGTAGGGTTTCATAGTTACGGTCCATATAATGTGAAGCGTTTTGAGAATTTTCAAGCTTGCTCGCTAACTGCAATTTCTACCTACACTATACTCTCTCACGGCTAAACCAACATTTAATATTTTGCATGCAAAAGACATGTTAAGCCAAATCATATTAATAAGTTGTGACCTATGTCTGCTTGAATAATCGTTTAGATAACATTCATTTCTCAAAATACATCAATGGCATTAGATTTTCAAGCTTCTGATCATATTTTTAGATCTCGTCAAACTAAGCCAAATATTCTTCTCAGTAATCTTACTTTTGATCAAGATGTGCAAGAATTTCCCCACCAGGGAAAGCCAATCTTGTAGCCTCAAATGCAGCTTTGATCGACTGCCTCCAAGTCCCTCCAATCTCTTTTGCATGTTCTTCTACTTTTGACAGGCTGGGATCTTCCATCGGCAAGGAATATCCAGAAAGTAGGTGGCCCACCCAAACACCATCTTTCCTGTATTTGAAAACAACAGAGGACTTACTTTCTGAGAAGACAAAACCTATTTCAGTGCATTAATTGTGAACATGTTCATCTATGCTTCGTTTAGACATGAAAATGGCATAAAAACAGTTAGACTAGCAGAATTCTCAGAAATAAAAGACCAGTGACAGTGAAAAAGAGACCCAAGGTTGATGTGTAAACATTAATTTCTTGTAAAAAACAAACTAAACAAGAAATTGAAAATTGAGGTTTATTTTGGTTGGTTGTTTGTTAGCTTCTCTTTTCTTCTTGTCGCAAGGAGGTATCAACAGGACAAAATAGAGAAATTGGAAAACACGTCTCCACTGTTAGAGCCAAATTTTATATATTCATCAGAGAACTCGGATGGTGCATGTTAGCATGTCCAAAGTTGTATAAATGTACCACATAATAAGGTTAAAAGGAACAACACTACAAAAAATGAGCTTATATTTTTGTGAACGATTTGAATTAATTAGTCACCATAGTGGCAGCTACATTCTCAATCAATTTGACACGTAAGAGTTCAATGTCAACTGATGTATTGCACTGACAAGTTTTAAAGAATCAAACGAGCAGAAAACTACTGTATGAACATAACTTACAGAACTATGTCCATATGCCGAGGTGCATAATGTCCACCACCTATCCCAAGGAGGACTCTCTTCTTATCGTTCTCCCTGGATCAGAACACAATTTTACCCATAAAAAAGTTGTCTTGTGTGGAAGGAGTGAGATGACAGAGACATTTCTTTTCTCAATCATATAATTATGTTCTCAACACACAATACGTGATCTCTAAGAGCATAACAACATGGCAACCAGACAAAAAGGAAGCAAGTTAGAGTTGCACAAGTCCCCTAAAAAATGGAACACATTGGCAGTAAACATTTTTCAAGTAAGCCATCACACCAACCAGAACATAAACATATTCACGTATGAGAAGTCATAAAACAGGGGCAGAATAAAGGCAGATCTATGGGTACTAAACATGAAACTAGTCTACAATGTAGAATAACCAAGTTTTGGTGAAGAATGTAAATGCAAACATCAAACTTGAACCAAACAAAAATGATTAAGAAATAGCATGAGATTTTGTTCAGCTTTGGACCATACCTGCTCCAGTTTCCTACAGCAACTCCTCCTCCAAGACCAAGTCCTTCCCAAACTAACTTCAAGCATCAGTTCAACCAATTTTAGTGAAAGTGAAAATGAAACATTTTTTTTTTATCTTTTCTTTTTCTTAAATAATAGAAAGTTTTATTTTTAGGAAACACGGAAGGCATACATATACAAGGGACAGATTCAAGAAGAATACTTAATTAGAAATAGAAAAAATTACAAGAAAATCTATGAAATTTGGACCATTAAAATCTATGGCAGTTGCTAAAAGGACCAGAGTATTAAAAAATAGATTTTAAGCTCTTCTATCATCCGCTCATGATCTTTGAAAGTTGTCTCATTTTTTGCGGTCCAAATACACCACACTAAACAGGTAGCGACCATCTTCCGCACGGCTACAATTTTGGGCTAACATATAATCCCCTCCAATTGGCAAAGAGGTCTCCTATTCATCTGGACATAACCGAAGCCAACCAAACTCTACTTATGAAAAAAAAAGTACAAATCCATTAAGTTCTACTCACTAGAGCAACAACATGAGCTGCATCTTGCCTCTTCCAGTATTCTTCGGTACTACCTGTATTAACCAGAAGAAACCGGTTAAACTTAAATGGAAATCCAAATATGAAATCATATAATTAAATGTAACATAGCATTGACTGAAACTTAAGAAAAATGCATTTACAGCTGAAAACTAACATAAATCATGGTTCCTTCTGTTTTGATGATGAAAATTTTCCTCTCAATAGAATATACTTGTAACAAAATGGTTTTTCCCCCAAGATGCTCCCTCTTTTCATTGGTAGAATAGTTGGGAAAATGAGGCACTGACTAGGATAGTATTCTTTGTTGGGTTGGCTACATCAAGATGATCTTAACGGTGGATAATTTGTGAAAGAAAAATGTTGTGGCAATGGACTGTTGTTCTATGTGTAAGCAGGGGGCATATAACATCGATCATTTTCTGCTTCACCGTGGGGTGGCTAGAAATTTTATGGGCTTTGGTATTCAGCATATTTCAGATTGAGCGGATCATGCCCTAGCAGGTGGTGGATTTGATGCTTGTTGGTGAAGCCCCAAGTAGTCATAGAAATTTAGAAGTCTGGAGGATATTCCCTTTATGCTTGATGTGGTACATTTGGCGGGAGCACAATGCTCAGACCATCGAAGATGGTGAGAGCACAGTTTTAGAACTAAGGGTCACAATGTTTAATTCTCTTTATGTTTGGATGACAACAGACATCAGCTTCATTTCCTCTGGTTTTGTAGATTTTATGGAATTATGTTCTTTTTCTTTATCCCTATAGTCAGTTGTTTCTCTATTGTCCACTTTCTGTATTTGGTTTATGCCCCTATGCGCTTTGAATAGAAGTAACCTAATAAAAACTGGTTTGTTTTCAATTATTTGGTTAAGACCCTAAAAATGTTCTTGCAATATAATTTCAACTGCGAGAAATTAGACAACATTGGTTGATGGCGAGAAAAGGGAAGTCAAATTATGGCCTTGTTTGTGTAACAAGGTATTCTCATATATTTCCTTCCCAAACATCACAAAAACACAAAACACTTTACAATTTCAAATTTTCAACTTTATCATCTAAACATTACCTAATCATTATCCAAACATAAAACCCAATATGACTTTCCCAAACTTCCAAATAAAACATAAAAAACAATACAATTTTTTCAAATTTCAAAACAAAAATAAAATAAAATAATTATATTCAAACAATTTTTTAACTTTATAATATTTTTATTCAACTTTTTCTCTCTCATTTCCCAAAACCCGACAAAACATCTTAACTCAAACCATCTCACTACTATTTTGAGATATTCTATGCCCTAAGTTCCTCTACTCATGAAGTAAGAAGACCAAAGACCACTTATTGGAAATATTCAATTCTAGGTGAGTTCACCAAATGAGTAGAAGGGGAAAATATTATGGCTCTTCAATATAGGGTATTTTGCCCCTTTAAACTTTTCACTAGCCATACCTTACCACCACAAATCTATCTCACATGAATAATCGATCCAAAGAACACATTATAACTTCTAATCAATTGCCATTCCACAACTATTCTATTACTAATGCACAAAATTCTATACTGCAACAAAAAAAAATCAGATATTAATGTCTAATAAAATACTCGCGTCTCATTAAATTTAATACCTATATAAAAGCTGAATGCCTTTACAAAAGAATGAGTCACGTCATCAACAATTTTCATAAATTTTATTATTAATTAATTATTTTGCATCAAAACCTTTCTGTTTCTCAACTTTTCCCCTCCTCTTGCTGGAAAAAAACCTTTCCTCCCTTGGATATAAACTCTATGGTTTCTCAACCTTTCCACTACTCTTATTGAAACAAACATTTCCTCTCCTTTTCAAATTATTTAAAAAAAAAACCTTCTGCTTCCACCTCTGCTTGCCTAAACAGTATTAGCAATTTAGTCCAAGCAGCACGTTGGTTTACTACTAATTTGGAGGTGAATAAAAGTGGAAATTGTCATGGCAAATGAGGCATTTTTTCAACGAGGCAAAGTTGGAGATTATACGAATTACTTGGACATTATACGAATTACTTGACTGCTGAGATGGTATAAAAATTAGATGGTATTAGCAATAGTCCGAGCAGCGCATGGGTTTACTACTAATTTACTTAATAATAAAAAAACCAAAAAAGAAGTGTAAAACCTAAGAGAAGACTCACCAATCTCTATGAACATAGTTGGCTTATGAGTCACCGGTCCGTGATGAGTACCCTCCAAAGTAATCTACAATTTTAGGTAACAAAAAATTTCAAAGAGATCAATAATATAATTACAGTGCATTGCTTTTTCATTTTATTTTTGCTGAATAAAAAGGGTAGGAGGAACAATCAGAGTTAGCTTCCTGATCATAATTAGAATGCATTGAGCAAGAGAAAGTTACCTCAAACTCGGGAACCAAATTATGAGAACGAGCAATGTTCTTCAAGAGCCTCAGCCAAGGGCCGATCCGAGGATTGGGTGGCGCCGCCCATCCAGGCTTACCGCCCTGAGGCGGAATTTCATCTTCCCTCAAGTGCGGTACCCCTGCACCCAAGTTATGCGCACATTTGGTAAAATGAGAGAATCGGAATTAGCAAAAGGTGAAACGAACACCTTACCGATGGGGTGAACGGTGAGGGCGGGGCGGTTGGAAACGGCGGTGTGTTTGCTGAGGAAAATGACTTCATGAACGGGCTCGCCGGTGACTTCCTCCCATCGCTGGTCCAAGTGATCCTCTTCCACTATGCCCTTGTCGTGTAGCAATACCCTCACTCCTTCGTTCGCAAAGCTCTTGAAACCCTCCTAGTAACCCAAAGATTGATAATTTATTTTCAACTTAAAAAAAAAAAAAAAAGAAAAGAAAAAAAGAAAAAAAAGTAAGCGTGTTCAAAACATAATACATGTTTGCATATATACACGAAGAAATGAAGAAGGAAATCGAAGGGCTTTGGGGGGAATTGAACCTGGAAAGAGGGGCCAGGGTGCCAACCGGGCATGGCTAGAAGCGCGTTGGCCGGGTTCAAGGACGCAGGGTCCGTCGTCGTCGCCACCACCAGCATCACCATTCTTCTTCTCTCTAGCCCGCCCCCTGAAATTAGTGTGCTTTTTCGTTTCTGTTCTCTTTCAATGTTCTACGTTTTCGGCAGGGTACTGTGAATTGTGAAATGCAGCTTATATACTAAAGAAAAAAAGCGAAAAGTCAAATCGAGCCTAGTTTTCACTTGTTTACGAAATTCCTTTTTAGCTTTTCATTTTATTTTTTTTTTAAATTCTAGATTTGACAAACTTTTGAGGATTGAAAGAAGCGTGTTGAAACTTGAAAGTAGGGTGGACCTGAAAAAAGAAATTCTCGAAGGTAATTATGCATGCCCAGGATCGAACTGGGAACCTTCACCTTCACTGTATAAGACTGACGTGTGCGCTTCACTTATTCGGCAACAGTTGCAGAAAAATGTAGAGCTTTTGCTGGGCAAAANTTTTTTTTTTTTTTTTTAAATTCTAGATTTGACAAACTTTTGAGGATTGAAAGAAGCGTGTTGAAACTTGAAAGTAGGGTGGACCTGAAAAAAGAAATTCTCGAAGGTAATTATGCATGCCCAGGATCGAACTGGGAACCTTCACCTTCACTGTATAAGACTGACGTGTGCGCTTCACTTATTCGGCAACAGTTGCAGAAAAATGTAGAGCTTTTGCTGGGCAAGAAGGGCAAGGACGATGACCACCGAATTCTCCTTGAAAGATGCTTTCGGCAAATACGCACGAATACCTCAATGACCTCGTAATGTCTGTTGTATCTGCTAATGCTAGCCCTCTGTTCCCCCATTTCCATTTCAGAGTTCTGAAATTTCTCAATTACTGCTTTTCATTACAATGCAAAGCTCTTTGATGGATTGTGATTGGGTCGCACCGTGAGCGTCATGGGCCGTAGCACAGCCCGATGTAATCCAATGCCTAGTACAGTCCAAACATATTCTGACTAATACCGGAGGAACAACCGCCTGAAAATTTTAGAAAAATGAGTTATCAGCTCATTCAGATATAAGCCAAGCCTCAATACCTCGAAGGTTTGAATTTTAAATAAGGGGTGAGATATTTATCGTGTAACAACAGAAAGCATTGTGACTTCTATTTACATCATCCATATATGATTATGAAATCCATCTAATTGAATTACTAGAGAGATTTCTATTATTTTCACTGATTTAAACATTGAAGGCGTTCCTCGAACTTTCAAACCACATTCCTCTTTAATTGCAGGCGATCGTGTGTGCAAAACTATGAGTCACGTCCAAAATAGTGATATTGTGCATGAAGCGATGGTCATCTATTTGTTTGCAGTTCGACCCTCGTTTAGTGCTACCGACCAATTCTCCAAATCTTTGAAGATGTCCAGATGGGTAAATTGGAGGAATAAGATGAAGTTAATTATCGTACAAAAAGAATGATACTTTGAAGAGAGAACGTATAAAATTCTTTTCCTTTTTCAATCCTGCTGAAAGTAGCAGTGCGATATAAGGTTGTTGCTTGGAGGGAATAGCTTTTCGGGTAAAGCTGTAGCCTGTATAGATTCATTCTTTCAGTCTACAATGGCGTATTTGGGCTAAAGAATGTTGAGCATTCGCATCCGGCTCGGCATAAGCACTAATTTCTTAAGTATGAGAAAAAGTGATTAATTTTGGACAAAAATCATCTCGCATCAGTTGGGTAAAATAGAGAATAATTTTCAGTTTGTTGAAGTAAGTTCCTAAATTTGCTTATTACTTCAAGTCCCCATACCTATTTATTTTAGTATATAATTAAGCCTTAACAAAACCATTTTATTAACCCAATATAAATTTATATGAATACAAATAAATTTAATTGTGTTTAGAAGAACAAGTTCACTTATTTGATAAAATATTTTAAAAAAATATTATTTTAATAAAGTAGAGGAAAAATAGAGAATGAAATATAGAAATTTTTTGGAAGGTGCGTAATTAAAATGGGCCTAATAAAAAATAATAATAATAATAAAATGGGAAAATATGAATTTTGAAGAAATTTTGATAAAAACTCTATGGAGCTGAATGTGAGTGGCCAGGAGAGAAGATTTTGATACAATTGGGCTTGGTGGTAAAGCTAGGGGTGGTGGTGCCTGTGCTTCTCCCATTGTTGGGTATTGAAGTTGCCTAAGGGGCCAGAAGGCCCAGAACACTTTTTAACAAATTTCTGTTCATGTTTGGATCCTCACGAACTCGAGAGAGGAATGATTATAAAAACTGTTTCATTATGCATCAACTACTATTTATTTTCATATTTTATATTTGATAACTTTTTCCTTTAATTATAAGGTGAAAAGTGTTTGCAGTGAATAATAACTGATAAGAAGAATTATTCTTACAAAAACATAGAAACTCAAAAGGCATGCAAAAGATTAGAAGCTTTTTAAGCAGGTGTCTTCCCGGACAGTAACAATCTTTCAGAAGCATAAGCAAATTCTCCCATATCAACTTTTTATTTTTATCTTCAACATAAAATGAAACGTACATGATTTGTTTGCTCCCCTACCTTTTAGGGCCTGATCGAGATCATTCTAATCGGTTGCCTCACAATCCTTTAAGAAAAAGAAATTAAGCTTTGTTATTGTGATGATAATCATGACTCTAATACCAAACTAAATTACACGTACATGACAGTGGTGAAAAATCCCTTGATCACCCTCTACCTCTAATTGATTAAACTTGCTTCCATAGATCAGGGAAGTATTGGGAACGTAAACCACGGCCTAATAGACTTATAGAATAGATGTTAACAAATGATTTTGGTAATTAGATGCTTTGTCAGTTGAGGGGACATTTAGATCCTTGGGCCACCCATCTCCAAGGCCAAGCTCATTCACAAGCACAGAAAGATTTGCGAATGGCTTAAGGTTAAAAACCCTGTAAGTAAAAGACTCATAATTATACTAACGGGAAGATAATCTCGAGAAATGGAGGATAAGGCCCAGGACTGGGCACAAATATCTTATGTGAGATAACTCCTACAAAATAGAAAATATTTTCTCTATCTAAATAAGGAATCACAAAGGATAAGCATAGAGAATTGGTGATTAGAATTCATAGTCATCATGCTGCGTTCGACTATAAATAACTGGGTAAAGGTAACATCATTTTTATTTTCATCTTTTATATTCTTATACTGTTACTAATTTAAACATCGGAGCTTACACAAAACAATCAACGTTGCCTATTCACTACAGCAAATGTCCCTCATACGATTGGTAGTGTGAAACACGTCCTTAATAGTCAGGTTGGCCTTTTGGATAGAGATTAAGGTTGGATTTGGATTGATAGTTCAGATGAGATGAGATGAGATGTTTTAAATAGTAGTTGAATAAAATATTATTAGATATAATTTTTTAGTATTATTTTTATTTTGAAGTTTGAAAGTTTTGAATTATTTATTATATTTTTATATAAAAATTTAAAAAAATTATAATAATGAGATAAAGATGTTCTCATCTATCTAAACCCAATCTTGGCTCGCTGCCATTGCCAATTGGGACCTCCATCCGGTGGTCCCAGTGCCCGTACGTACGTGATCGAAGGGCACCGGCGGCCTCTATGCAGGCCACAGCAAATTGAATCATTGCGGTAATAGCACAAGCCAACCATCAACGGCTAAGTAGACAAATGAAGATTTCACACACAATGGCTACCATACCTCCAGTGGAAGAGGATCCTCGCGATCACTGATATGACAACCTCAAACCTTTCTACTGATAGTCCCCAAATTTGTCAAATATGTATATCCCTTTGTTTCCGCAATTTCATTGTATAAACACAAGTCTCAAACGGTAAAATACGTCTTGTATTGATGTAATTTACATTATAAATATCAATAGTGGACTATCAGCACTATCACAGTGACCGAAGAATTCCATCAAACATCTTGTGTTCACTTTCTTTATGCGTATCTTAAAAAAGTGCTTAAAACTCTACATTTTTACATTTCTTGTAGTTTTGGAAAGCATAACCACGGTCTGTGTTTTCATAATATTAAATATCATCCAGTAGCAGTATAGATCATAACACTAGTACATTTATATCTTTATGCATGTTGTAAATGTGGAATATGGAGACAATGGACCAGTGGTCCTGCTTTATATGTTTCCTTTGTTTTTTAGTGACGGTGGAAGATTCGATAGCCATAATCTCTTGATGGGGCCAATCCCTTTGGGCCAATTGAGATGACAAAAAGTCAATTTTTTTTCAAATAAAAAAAGAAAAAGATATAGTCAAAATTTGCTAAACAGAAATCGCATGGATCTTAATTAATTAAAGATTTAAAGTTCTAAAAGTAATTAGTGCATGATTATCATCAATATATATAAATGTTATTTTCTAAAAGCTATTCTTTTTAATTATTTTCCATAGCTTTTTACAACTATAAAAATGTTTTCTGGTATGCCAAATCATATAAAAATTTTCACATGGATGCTTGGAAAGAGATGAAATAAGAATTTTATAAAGAAAAATTCTATTCATCATCTTGATCCCTCACACTACGCACCACATATAATATTTTAATTTTTTTTCTTTTTCTAAATGTGTAGTGTATTAATGATGAGTATAAGAACTCAATTAGTTTAGAAAGAATAAAATAAAATAAAGATTACAGATAATTAATAAAAATAAAAATAAGTGTGGTGTATGGTATGTAGGGTTGATAAGTAGCAAAAAATTTTTGTGAATAGTAGTAAGATAATTTGAGTTAAGTATTTTTTGGAGTTTGAAAAATGAGAGAGAAAAAATTGAATAAAAGATATTATAAAGTTAAAATATTGTTAGAATGTAATTTTTTAATATTATTTTTTATTTTAAGATTTTAAAAAATTGAAATACCTTTTATTTTTTGTTTGAAATTTTAGAAAAATTATAATGATTAATTTAAAAGAATTTTAATAATTAATTTAAAAGTATTTATATTGAAGTGACGTTTGAGAAAAAAATGAAATGAAAATGATTTACTAGCATCGCCTTAGTTTCTCATAAGGATAATGATAAATTTATTATCCTCCTACCACCCTTTAACTACTCTATAGTGTATTTGAAATTTTTATATCTTTTTATTATTTTCTTTTAAGTATTTTTTTAACATTCTCAATTATTAAGAAAAAATTTTTAAAATATATATATAATTTCACTAATAATCACCAATTATAAGTACCTCAAAAGCTCATGTCTTTTAATGGATTGTGTGTCATATATTCACTAATTAAGACGAGGAAATATAATTATTTGGAAGCAATAATATATCGTCCTTTATATATATATATATATATAATCTATGATTAAAAGTCTCTATCAGTTTGAAACAGTTATGAGTAGTAACTTTTGTTTATCCGTTTTAAATATAGACGGATGACGTGTTTTAAATATAGCGGGTGATTTTTAAAGGGAGCCAAACGTTTTAAGGCCTTCAAAATAATTTCAATGTCCGAAAAATATTTTAAATGGGGTATTTTCCAGTGTTATTGAACCAAACCTGATTTTAAGCAAAAAAATTATAATATCTTGTGAGTCCCAAAAATACTATAATTGTGGAAAATCATTTTATCTAAATGATTTTATTTATTTAAGAATATTATGAGATTTAAATTATGTTAAAAACTCTATTTAATTATATGGTTTTGTTCTCTTAAAAATATTTAGCAAACTTCATCATTTTAATTAATGATGAAAGAATAGTATTTTTATAATATAAAGTTGATTTTAATTTATGATATTGTATTTATATTTTATCTAGATATTTTAGTTAGTTTAAATCTCCACCGTTGGATCAGATTTAGGATTCCTAAATAGATCCCTCCCTTTTTTTATCCACTTTCCTCTTCTCCCTCTCTCTTTTCTCTCTCATGCCGACAACCTTTCCCCTCCCTCCTGATCTCTTTCCTCTCGACTTCCCAGCCACCACAGCCAGCCTCAGCCACTGCGCCACCACCAATAGCCTGTTAGGGATCTTGGTCAAGTTTCTAAACATTATGTTTTCCACGTCTAAGATCGCCTTGTGATGACCAAAGGCCCTTTCCTCTCCTGCTTGATTCTCGAACAATGGTGACAAAGGTGGCAATTTGGACAAGATGAGGTTAAGTGTTTAGGCTAGATGAAGTGTATGGATAGATGGCTAAGTGTTTGGGGCTCCAAAGGATGAAGGTGCACGGCAATGGTGGAAACTAGGGTTAGCACCACTTTAGGTCTAGGTTTTGGATGATGTGTTTAGGGTTTAGGAGATGGAAGATAGGTTTAGGGTTTGGATGGTGGTCGGCTAGGGCTTGGCCGAATGGTAAGTGAGAATTTTTAGGAAGTTCCCTAAAAACTTAGGATTTGATGTTGGATAGGATGATGGCCGGCCAAGTGGATTGAATGAGTTAACTAGAGTTTCCAAGTATGGAAATCCTATTATGGAAAGAGTGGTGGTCAGCCAAGACAAATTCAAGTAAGGCAAAAGTGGCCGAATTTGAATTTGAATTTGAATTAGGGGAGAATGTGTGTTTCAGCTAGGACAACAATTGATGAGCTAACAATTTATGGAAAGTTGACAAATACTAGGGTTTGCCGAAAAATAGGTTTGGATGGATTGAAAGATACGGCAATGGATGAACACCAAGAACACAATGAAAAGCACTCAAGAACAAAGTATAAATACTTAAGAACTTGAATGAACAAAATAAAGTAATTCAATAAATGATTCACGGATTACACAAGTGTTGAATTAACCTCATATATTGATAAATAATTAAGAACAAAGATAAACAACATGGATTCACGAATTGCACTAAGTTGAAAAATAAAATAAATGAATTACTCAAATTCAACGAATTGCATGGAGTAATCCTCTCTTTGAGATTCAATGAATTGCACCTAAAAAATCCAAGTGCTTAGTACCGATTTGATCTCTCAAACAATAGTCATTACTCTAGTCAATTTGCCAAAAGATCCTAATGCAAGATAAAGATATCTTATTTATAAGCAAAACAAGTTGGAAACTCCCAATAGGTCCCTTTGAAATAAATGAAATAAAATAAATAAAATAAGTCAAGATAGTGGCATGGACCACATGGCCGTGGCATGCATGAGCCAATGGTTGGCTAAGGTGGTGCATGGTGGTCCTCGGTATGGTCCATGGCTAGGTGACACGGCATGGCTAGCTGTTGGGCATGGCATGGTGCCATGCAAGGGCCGGCTGGTGGGCATGGCCTGGTGCCATGTTCAGCCTACTGATGGTTAGCCATGTGTGCACGCTACAAGGTATGGGCTGGAGCCATAGGCTGGATGGCATGCCTGGTGGGCATGCCACTGACTTGCTCTGCATGGCAAGGGCTGGAGCTGTGTGCTGGATGGCATGTCACTAACCTTACTAGCGTGGGGCATGGGGGCCATGCAGGGCGTTGGGGGCCTGGGCGTGCGCCATGAGGACGTGTTGTTGTGCACGCGCATAGGCGCACGCAGGAGGATTATGCGGCGCCTGGGCATGCGCAAGGCCATGCGGCCAACTTGCATGCGCAAGGCCACGCGGCACATGGGTATGCGCATGCCACTAACATCGTTGGGCCTGTGGCCTAACGCGCGCATGGGCGTTGGGGGCCTGGGCGTGTGCCATGAGGACGTGCTGCTGTGCGCGCGCATAGGCGTACGGAGGAGGGTTGTGCGGCGCCTGGGCATGTGCAAGGCCATGCGGCTAGTGTGTATGGGTAGGGCCACGCGGCACATGTGCATGCGCATGCCTGGCCGTGCACTAGGCTACGCACGGCCACTAACATCGATGGGCCTGTGGCCTGGCGCGCGCATGTGCGTGCGCATGGCCTGCATGATGGGTACTCCGTGCGTGTCATGGCAAGAGCCAATGTATGCATGTGGCCAGTCCGTGAGCATGCTGGGCGCCCTGTGCTTGACAAAGCACGGGCCATGGCATGTCAAAGGGCTGTCTGAGGGGCATGTCTCTGACAAGGCTAGGACATGGGCAACACTCCTAAATGTAATTTTACGTAGGGGTTTAACATAGCCTCCCCTCACGCCGACGACCACTCCCATGGACCCATGCCATACTATTTTCTTCGTTAGAATTGATAAAGAATTTTGAGGTACAACTCTGAGGTATTTATCGGAAAAAACATATCATTTTAATTATAAAACAAATGCTAGTCTATTAATTAAGAAATAAATTAAACAACGTAATAAATACACATGATATGGCTACTTTGAAACAAAACAACTAACCAAAATCTTTTCTGAATAACACTTTAAACAAAAATTTGGTAAATGAGAATTCTTAAGAAAAACTATTCATTTAGACCATTAGATAGTTCCGTCACAATGGTTAAAAAACATACAATAAAATTTGATACACAAACCTTTCTTGTAATTATAACTTGTCATTGATTTTATTTGATTGCTCAGGTAACTTCTTCCTCATACAAAATTAAAGATTATATGATTTAAAATCTTTATTACATTCTTTATAAATATTTATAATTATATTATCGTGGCAATATAAAAAAAAACCTAGAAAATTTCTCGTCCCCCGAATAGATAGAGATGAATGAAAAACTTTAAATAATAATTATCTAAAATCAAATTTTAATGTTCGCATCTTCTTTTCTTTGGAAATAATAATTATCTAAATAAAAAAATCTTATTACTAATTTAGACTATTACAACATTTCTTTTAATTTAGACTATTTTGAATTGTTTTCATATAAATTCTTTACTTTCCAAATTTCCAATTAATCATACCGAACTATGAAATTTCTATCATGTAGGAATATTTATCATATTTGGGAAATATTGCAACACAAGCTTCCAAAAAGAATTGATTATTCAACTTGGTGCAGACTCTGATCGACTAAAGCAACAACAACACAAAAACTTCAACGTCTTCTCCATTGATCCCATACAAAATGATGATGAACGATCAATTGGACAACATTGGACTAATCATTTTGTTAAACTTGCTAAACATGTATTAAACTATGATATACTTTTTAATTTATCTTTTTTCTTTCTAATCTATCAAAACATGTAATTATTATACTTCACTAACCTATCATTATCCAAACATATTTGCTAAAATTTATTTTTTAACCATTAAATTTTTCAAGAATCAATATTTTTTTTACAAAATCATATAATTTTTGTTTTAAAAAAATTAAATTCACCCAACTAGGCAAACATGTTTTGCACGTTACTACCTTCCTAGTGTGTGTGTATATATATATAAATATATATATGAGGTTAGTGCATTGTTAGGTGAGGGGTAGCTAGTTAGCTAGTTTTGATGTTTTGGAGTTTATCTGTGGGTCAGTATGTTGTAGCAAACAAATTAAACAAATGTTATCACAAGGCCGACGTCCGGAAAGAAAAGGGTTGGGCAAAATTATCGCCTAAAAGGTAGACTAGTAGTACAGTCGAAACTATTAATTCTTTAAAATATGAAAGTGTTTTGAAAGATTCAAATATATCATGTTAATTTTCTACTAAATATATCCCAAAATTATCATCAGAATGCAAAAAACGGAGCCGGATATTCCACAAGGTGATTCCCTTTTATGCTTGTAAGGGGTTTTTTACTCTCCTATAGTCCACATGGCAAACTTATGAGGGGGTCATTAGGAAGTAAATCAGAAAGTCCGGTCGGGGCCAACAACCCTCCTATAAAAAGAGTCAGTAGGCTTCTGCAGAATATTTAGTCCATGAGCGAAACTAACTCGCGAAGCAACCCATATGTGGAGAAAGCGAACGGTAGGACAGCTGAGACTCGCCACCCTAACACCTTCCTTATAACACTCTTCATATATAAAAAGTCGAATGAATTTACGATAGCTAATACTTTAGATGAATTGTATTTAGCTAATCTTATATAGACTCAATTTAATGAATATTCTTTAAATATGACTTTCACTAACATATGACTAATCCAATATCAATATTTTTAGTAAAGCCATTTATCTCAAAAATAAAAAAATAAAAGGCCAAAAATGACAGAGGGCATTTAATATGAGTTAAATTAATTAATANCCCCCCCCCCTGCTCAATCACGGGACTGCCCGCCCCCACGTCACGTGCTCCTCTTCTCCCAACAGAAATTAAAAAATTAAAAATAAACGTCTAAACGAAATTAAAAATATATATATATTTGAACAAGAGAAATGATATCCTTCCTACCCTTCACAATTTTTTAATAAAATAATATTTCTAAAATATTAATTTTAGTTTTGATTTTAATTTGATGTGTTTAAAATTGTAAAAAATATTATTTTATTAAAAAATTATAGAAAAAATATAAATGGATGGTATGGCTGTCATTAAATCATAGTAATAGGAACAAGTGGACGATGTGTTAGTTAGTTCGTCTTTAGTTTGACCGTTGACTGTTTGATGTCCGTTATAATTAATTTAAGTATGATTAGGAGGCTTTTGAGACAACCTGAAGGGTAGTTGAAAGTTAACACTGTTTCAATAAAGCATTTGACTGTGTGAATGATAGGCGTATAAACTTCTGTCACTCCTTTATTACTTCTTTTATTTTTTTTATATATATTTTTTTAATAATTAAGAAAATAACTTTTAGTGAAGTTATATTTTTTTAATGATTAAAAATATTAAAAAATAATTAAAATTAAAAAATTAAATACACTAAAAAAATATTAAATAAATGATAGAAAATAACAAGTCAATCATTATCTCTCGAGAGGAAAAAGAAAATTACCAAAGAGTTACGCCATCAGTACGTACTGGAGTCTCATGACTATAGGGCTGTAAATGAACCAGTCTACTCGATAGTCCGCTCGGTATTCGCTCGGTTAAACTCGAATCAAACTCGGCTCGTAAAAAAAAAAAGCTCGTTCTTGAAAGCAGATACCCGCTCGATTAGTAAATGACACATACCCGACAAAACTCGACTCGACTCGGTTAAGGCTCGTTAAGGCTCGCTCGTTTATGCTCGAATCGACTCGTTAGCTCGACTCGATTAAAATTTATTCATATATTGATAAATATATACATACATCTATGTATATATATATATGTATTAGCTTATAATATAAGCATGTCATTTTTATAATTAAATATATAATATGTAATCTAATTACTTATGTCTATATAGTGAATATACTTTATAGGTATATTTTATAATTTGTATAATAATTAGTTGATAAAATTTTATAATGTTATATACTAGTATGTGAAAACCATATATGAAATATATATATACTATCATATTAAGTGTACGTATTAATAATATATGTAGGCTAATATATTATTATATTGGATAAATATCAACTAGTTAGATATTTTAATTATTTATAATTTTTTTAAGATTTTATAATTCAATAAAGATATACTTATTAGTTGTATAAATTCAATATTAAGTCTTTTATTTTTTTTTATTAATTATTAAATCTTATTAAAAAAAAAATTCAAGCTCGAGCTCGAGCTCGAGCTCGGCTCGACTCGAACTCGTTTGTGGGACGAGCTCGAGCTCGAGCTCGAGTTAAGAATTTATCTTATCGAGTCGAGCTCGAACAGAGAATAAAAAAAAAAATCTCGAGCTCGAGTATTTTGAATCGAGCCGAGCTCGGCAAACCAAAGCTCGGCTCGGCTCGGCTCGGCTCGGCTCGATTACAACCCTACATGACTAGGTGGGATCTTACAAAACTTTTATTTATTGTCTTCATACTATATATTACATTTTATTTTTTTATTTTTTATTTTTATCAAATACATGATGTATCGATGATGAGTAGAAAAAATTAATTAGTTTAAGAAGAATAAAATCAAAAGAATTTAAAAATATTTTAAAAAAATAAAAATAAATATGATGTATGGTGTGTAAGGATGATAAGAAAAACGCATGATCATATTTCTCAATACATTGTTCGAAGCAATGCTACACAATCTATCCAATCTCCACACATCATATTTTTTAAAATTTTTTAATTTTATAATTTTTTTTAAATTTATTTTTGAGTTTAATTTTTTTAAAATAATTCAATTCTTCTATTTATTATTCATATATTAAATATTTGATAAAAAAAATAATAATAAAAATTAAAAAAATATTGTGTGTGGAGATTATATGAATAATAGGAAATTGTGTAGATTTTCTATTGATTATGAATCACGTTCAAAAATTTATAATCCCCATGCATGAATGGCAGAGTATCTAAGGTCGTCGTTTAAAGTTTTGTTTGTAATTTATATTACCCGCGTTGTCGTTTTGTCTGTCGACAGGCTATACTAATTTTGTTTGTATTTATGTATAATTACAATCGATCCCCAGGATTTACGTTGTCATTTTGTTAGTCGACAGATTAATACATGCAAGTTGTATCTGTATATGTCTTATTTAATCATCGTTTTATATATTAAACTTCAAAAGGTTGCACTTTTTTTAATTAAGATTAATATTAGGTACAAGTTTTAAATAGATAAATTTTATATAATTTTTTTTTTAAAAATAAATTATATTAATAAAAAATATTTTTTTTAATTTTGTTTTAAATAAATATATTTTTTTTATTAAAATCTTGTATAAAACTTATTTATTTGAAAGTGGTAGAATCATTTCCTTCCGATCTAGTTTGGATAATGAGATGAGATGAGTTGATTTTAGATAAAAGTTAAATAAAATATTATTATAATATTATTTTAGAATATAATTATTGTTCTAAAATTTAAAAAAATTAAATTATTTATTATATTTTATATAAAATCTTTGAAAAATTATAATGATATTAGAGCATTGGCATTGGATTAGCCAAATGCTTTTTCATCTTCAAATTTAGCAAATATCATCCATAGTTGCTCCACATTGAATTAGCTAAATTGTTTTCATCCAAACTATAAGCTACAGTAAATCTATTTTTCTTTTCAAATATGAAAAGAACTATAGAAAGTCTAAAAGTACTTTTTGAGATTATTATATTATAGATATGATATTTTTATTCATATGAGATTTTATCATCTATATTCATATTGGATTATTATATTATAGATTGTTGGATTGTGAATATAAAAATGAATATGATTGTTGGAGATTATGAAATAAAATAAAAATTAATTAATAAAATATAATTAATAAAAAATAATAATATTTTATAAGTATAGAGAGTAGAATGACTAATCCAATGTAGATTTCAAGTTTTGAATGATTAGCTAAAAGTGAAAAAGCTACATATTAGTCAAAATTTAAAGAATAGGATAGCCAATCCAATGTTAATGCTCTTAGACTTAAAACATACGAAATTTTGTGTGGAAACGGGCCATGCAGGGATAAATGTTTCTCCAACAGGCTTGCATGCATCTGGGGGTGATGTAGATGGACATTACTACGTGGTGGTTTAGATTGGGAGAAGAGTTGAGATGAGTTGAGAGAATTTGTGAATAGTAAAATATAATATTTTTATAATAATATTTTTTAATATTATTATTATTTTAGAAATTAAAAAAAATTGAATTATTTATTATATTTTGTATAGAAATTTGAGAAAGTTGTTTTAGGATTTGAAAAAAAAATGAATTGTTTATTATATTTAATGTAGGAATTTGAAAAAATTATTTTAAAATTTTTTTAAAAATATTATTATATTTTATATAAAAATTTAAAAAAATTTTAATAATACGATGAAGGAGTTGAGGTGGTATAAGGAAAGTAATGAATGCAAACGACCCGGCAATCTGGACGATCTTGACTGTTAGTGATTGATGTCCTCTGTATGTTTCTTGCGCGACAGCTACGCGCTGACGAATATTGATGGCGCTTTCATTGCATGAAAACGATACATGGAGTATTATCATTCAACTATTATAATATATTAAAACAATAATACTTTTTTATTTTAATTCAAAATTTTCCATACTAGTTTAAAATAAATAAAATGATCATATTTGTATACCTAATCGTAAACAAATTGCAGTATACTTGTTATCATTTTCCTTCGATGATTGCAGCCTCAAGATTGCAGACAATTTTTTATCAAGAGTATCGATCCGTATATTCGTAATCCGATCGTATCGATCCACGCTTTATTATCTTCTGGTTAAAAGTTTTAAGTATCTTGTTGTTTTCTTCTTTTCCTTGCGCAGGCCAGGGCAAGCCCATGCTTTATATATACACGCTGTATCGGCCAGAAAAACAAGTTTCAGACTCCAATCCTACCACCCTTCTCAGTTTCCACCACCATGCATACACATCAATCTCCTCCTCCCTCTCCTATTCCAAAGTATTTGCAGGCAAATGATTTGACCCAAGAATGCAGGGACATCATATCCTCTCTGCCTACAGAAGAAGGCTGGGTTTCAAATCACCTCCACCTGTACCAAGGTTGTTGGATCATACCTAGGTACATGCCTGGAGTGCTCGCATTCCAGAAACATTTCCAGGCTCGGGACACTGATATTATCCTCGCGACCACTCCAAAAGCCGGCACCACTTGGTTGAAGGCGATTTTGTTCTCGCTTTCGAACCGGTTGCGCTATCCAGACTTTCAAAACCATCCTCTGCTCACAAGCAACCCTCATGTTCTTGTGCCCTTCTTGGAGATTGATCTGTACATTGAAAACCAGGTTCCAGACCTCACATCCTTCGTCTCTCCAAGGCTTTTTTCAACTCATTTATCTTATAATTCGCTACCGACATCCGCAAATGTCTCGAATTGCAAAATAGTGTATTTATGCAGGAACCCAAAAGACACCTTTGTGTCACTTTGGCATTTCACGAATAAGTTGAGATTAAGGGGAACCAATTCGCTTGAAGCGGCTTTTGATAAATTTTGTAGGGGAGTGAGTTTGTATGGACCGTATTGGGATCATGTCTTAAGCTTTTGGAACGAAAGCATAGAAAATCCTCAAAAAGTTCTTTTCTTGAAGTATGAAAATATGAAAGAGCAACCCACTTATGAGTTGAGGAAGGTGGCTGAGTTTTTGGGGTGCCCATTTACGCAGGAAGAAGAGGCGAAAGGTGTGGTCAATGATATTTTAAGGCTGTGTAGTTTTGATAATCTGAGCACTTTGGAGGTGAATAAAAGTGGAAAATTGTCATCTGGAGAGGCAAATGAGGCGTTCTTTCGACGAGGCGAAGTTGGAGATTATACGAATTACTTGACTGCTGAGATGGTAGAGAAACTAGACCGTATTACCGAAGAAAAGTTTCGGGAGACCCAGTTAAAATTCTAGGTACTCTTCAAGTTGCATGGTTTTACATAAACGTCCGTTTTTGTTACTCAATGTACTGTATGTTTATTTTGGTCGATCGGCCTCGAATAAACGTACATGATCAACTTGCTGTATTCTCTAAGCTAATTTGTCACTTCTTGATCATGTATGTGACAACGATAAAATTATGTTTGGTTATTTACCTTTTATAATGCAGATATGCTTGAATTATATGTAGTGGATTGTGTGTCATATAATAACTTATTAAGAATGCTTACCAGGAAATATATATATAATTATTTGGAAACAATAATATATCGTCCTATATATATATATTTATATGAGGTTGGAGCATTGTTAGGTGAGGGATAGGTAGCTTTGATGTTTTGGAGTTTATGTGTGGGTCAGTATGTTGTAGCATTAATTAGCCAATTCTCAAACGAAACAAATTTGATCACAAGGACGCTCATAAAGAAAAAGGCCGTTGGGCAAAATTGTCGCCTAAAAGGTGGACTAGTACTACTACAGTCGAAACTATTTAACGAGAAATGATAGTTGATGGCGCAAGTGCCATTACAAGAAAATAGATATTTTTCAACGATTTTTAAATCGTTGAAAAAAACATCACCGCAAATAATTACTATTTGCGGTGATTTTTAAATTCGCCGTTGAATTTAAGCCTGGATTTGGAAAATGGGAGGGAGAAACTTTTTTGCACGACTTTAGATCTTTTGCGGCGATTTTTGTTCGCCGCAAGAAACTAATTACACTGTAGCAGCATAATGATTCGTCGATTAGAAGAAATCGCTTAAAAAAGATTTATTGTGGCGAAAATTATCGTCGCAATATGTATTTTGCGGTTAATTAATATTTATTTTCGTCGATATGTGAAGCGCCGAATGCACTCTAAGCAGAAGACACCGTACAAGACTAGTTGCGGCGAATTTTGTCGCTGCAAATGAGTAGTCCCAACAATTTTTTCCTTCGCTGAAAATGAGATTTTGATATTTTGCGGCGACTGTTCGTATTTATTGCTGCGATATTATGTTGCCGCAAAAAACTAATAAATTTTAATTCCACTGCTCGTTTAATTTTCTCAATTCCCTCTCGTCACCCCCCGCTTCCCCCCTCTCGCTCCTCAATCCCTCTTCTCCCTCAAGCCTCCTCCGCGCACAACCCACTCTGCCGCGCACGACCCCGCCATGTCAATTCCACTTCACCTCGNGTCTCTCTCTTTCCTCCCCCCCCCCCCCGGATCTGGCCTCACCTCTCTCTCTCTCTCGGATTTCTCTACATCGCCGCCACTAGGGGCGCGGTTCGCGAACACCCACAACTCGACGTTGTCTTCAGTCCTCCGTCGAAGCGCCCCCCTTCTTCTCCAAGCAAGGTCGAGCGACACAAACACGCCCTAGAGGTCTCTCTCTTTTTTTTTTCTTTTTTGTTTCGGAATAAACCGTCACCATTCTCTGCACCCGATTCGGATTTTCCCCAAGTTTATATTGTGGGTTGTTGTCATTCGCTTATTTGTTAGAAACAAAGTCTAGGTTTTTTAAATGAAGAATTTTTGGGAGTTCTTTATTGATTTATGAAAAAAGATTTGTATTTCAAGTTGAATGTTGCGACTTTCTTTGGTTTAGGATTTATTCTTGTGTTCTTGATTGGTGGAAGTCTCTTTAGGATGTATTCTTGTGTTGCTTTGACTGGACGCTGGGTTTGTTGTGGAAGATGGCTTGTACTCGTCTACTTGCCTAATCTGTGTTGATAATTTCTGGGGAAGTTTTGGAGTTGCTGTGGGAGCTACTAGTGTTGTTGAAGAACTATGGATGGATCTGTGTTGATTATTTGGGATAGGCAAGCTGCAGATCAGTAAGTAGTAACCTAATTTTGTCTTCAAGAATCTGTTGGTGAAAAGGTGAAACAACCATGTTGAGTATGCTTTTTACATTCTGAAGCTTGTGAAAGCAGAAAGCTTCTCTGCTTAGTAATATATAAGAATCTATCTTTTGAACTTATTCAATTTTATTGTGAGAGTAGATTAATTTTTGGTCTTTCTGGCTTGCAGTAGATTGCTAAGACTTCTCGTAATCATTATACTTGCAGCAAATTGTCTTTAATTCTCAGTTTTTAACTTTTTGTGATTTTTTTCTAAGAAGTTTTTGCATTTCCCTCTTATTTTTTCCTCACATCATGCCGTCACAAGTACTATTGCTGAATGTTGGCCAAAATTTCTATTTTTGCCATTAATTAGTAGCCTAGCTAAAGAATTAATTTGCACTGAAATGGAAGACCCCTTTTATCCATCAGTTTCTGTTTCTCAAGGGTTTGAGAGCTGTAAATGGAGGACCATGGAATCATTTGAATCATTTAAAATGGGTATTGATAAAAGAGCTTAAAGCACACATTACAAATAAAGTCAGTTGTACCAGAAAGTGAGAGCCCCAAAAGATAATATGAGTTGGCTTTTGTGGTGGTGGTTCTTTTGGAGGAGAGATATATAATGACTTTAACATCGATCCCATCTAATAAGGAAGCTTAATAAGTAAACTTGCACAATACTTTACAAAAGTAAACTTACACAATATGGTTTGATGCGTTACCTTAAATCTATTTTACATGCACAATAAAAACTGTTTTACAATTTGATATACTACATTAAAAGACATTAGTTTGCAAGTCTACTTTTATTTGCATCTTTGTGTAGACAAAGATGCAAAACTTTCTCACTTTATTTATTAGAAAATATTTATTGTTGACTCAACGTCTCTATGTGCCATCCCACCTGGAAAAAACATATTGAGGGAGGGAAATAGTTATTGTTTCTTACTTCTTGATCATGAAGTGTTGGGATATAGTTAGCATGGATATTTTTGTTGAAGTTCTATGAATTTTTTCCAGGGCCAGCCGCTTTCTCTATATTTTCTTCATCTTTATTAGATAAAGTTTCTAAAATGCAAATTTTTCTAAGAATAATATATATTTGTTTGAGAAATATCCCAAGTTTTGATAATGAGAAACCTTATTCTAATCTTTTTTTATCTTTGGGTTAGGATTCATTGCTATAGCTGTAGGGATCTTTAGTTTTGTTTTCTTTTGAATTTAAGATTTGGCAGAGTATTATACATCCACATATTATGCACTACTTGTTTGACTATTTTTTAATGTTGTCTGAATGAATATCACTATTGACTGTTTACCTATCAAAAAAAAAAAGAAGAATATCACTACTGAATGGATTTTGCAACTCACTTTAAGTTCAGTGCTGAACAAATATTGCCTCATTAGCAAATTGGTTCACTTCATTGGACAAATACTTTAAATATTCTAAGGTATTTGTTGCTGAACAGTAGTTTACCTTGGTCTGTTGCTGGTAAACAAAATGCGCAGCTTGAGGTATTTGTTGCCCTTTTTTAAGGGAGAGGGTGATATTAGTTCCTGCTCTATTTCAGGATTGAATGGATTATCAGTTAGCTATCTTACTTATAAATGGTGTTAATCTAATGACTTGCATCTGTTATCACAGTACTGTCCACAATCTCACTGCATAATCAAGATCATAACTTCAAGAGGCACCCCGCATGTATAAATTTAGTTATAGGGTATTTTGAATATGATCATCATTATAGTTGTCTTTTTTGTAGTTAATATTCATATATCTATGTTCTTGCTAGTTGGGGGAACTAAAGTTCTTTCTAGTAATAGTTAATTAAACAGCTAAGCAGAAAAAAATTTCCTCTGATTTTTCAAGTGCTATAATACTTGTCAATACTTTAAGCTATCAAGACGAGAGTACTAAATATTGAGGCATAATTAACCTCTACAATTCCAGTTCTATATATATATTATATATATTCAAATAGTTTGAAAACTTGTTTTGAAAAATTCCATGGAAATATAGAATTGACTGGCCTTAAGTTATCCACCAGTATCGCCATCTGTTTGTATTCTTTAGCTAGGGAAAGCTAGTTAGTTAGGTAATGTTGGCGAGAAATGATCTGCTAATGATTTACAGGCCATTAACTAATTGTCTGCATGCTCAAGATTTAATCATACTGATAAATAAGACCCAACTTAAAGAAGAAATTGATCACCCTGGAGTACTTTACACGTTTATAGAGTTGAACTAATTGGTGATAGCTAGTTCATCAAATTGGAAACTTCAATCCTGTATACGCAACGTTTCTTTTCTAGCTAGGGTAAAGATGGAATCCTAGATTCATTCGAGTCCAATATTTCTGGCTCTGAGTCTTGAGGACTTATTAATAGATCTAGATACATCCTATATTTTCAAGAGAGATTGCGAAAATTGTACACTAAAAAGCTAGCTAGGCTCTCTAAGTGCATAATTAATAGGCACCGAAATATCTAAATTTGTTCATTAAATAGAATTCATGTCCTGATTGATCTGGTGATGATATGAGATTACAAATCCAACTAATATATTAAGTTATAGATCAGGTTATAAATTGTTGTTTAGATTTGTAATGAACTTTCTATAATATTCTGAGTATGTAATAGACAAGGCGATAATTTATTTCTTAAGCTGTTGTTCCAGTGTAGCTTGTATCTTGTAAGAATTGGCATACAATGTCAAAATATTTTTCTTTTTATTTTCTACTTAGGTGTTTCTATTGTCTTCATGTCTATTGGAGTAGCACCAATATCATGTCCATGTGCATTGGATCAGTTCTAGTCTATAGGCAATGGGAATGTGGTCACTTCCCTTCAGGTCCTATGTGAGATGTCATATGCCTCTATGTTTTAACCAAGTTATGATTATGTTACAGGAAACTTAGCATTGAAAATGTGTTTGTGAAAATGATTGTAAATTTTTTTGTCAAGCAATTGTTAGTGACTGACTTGAAATGGGGTAGTAGATTTAGTAGTGACTGTTTTTGTTTAATAGAAGTGAAAAAAATGCTAGTGAAACTGTTTAATGCATGTAGTTTCTCTTGGCAACCACTCATTTATATCTGGCTTCTCTATGAATTCAATAGATTGCCAATGCTATCTCAACAGCTTGATTTGGATTCAATTAGATTCCTTGGGGTACTCTCATTGTATCTCACTTAGAACATATATCATAGGGCAGTTGTGATCACTTTGATATGCAACACTAACTGCATACATTTCCTTCCAATGTAGATGCTCGAGGAAATGGGAGCACATGGACGTGTACATGCATGTACTGCCAAAGGGTTCCATAAGTTAGCTTCTGAAAATCTTGATACCAACTTTGTTACAACCTCCCAATGCACTCTAAGTATGTCACATTCTGTTTCCATGTTTTTCTTTTCATATCCTCATCAAGACTCCACACCTTTTTCCACAGCTTAGCAAGTTAATTGCTCATAACAGGGTTCTTTCAAGATAGGTATTTGTGAGAACTTTCTCCAATTAGATTGTAATCTTTTGTTTTATTCTTTGGAAGTCTATGCATAGAATTATGAATTCAAGACTGATTGATTTCTTAATACTTTCTTTGGCTTAAATTCATTTCTCTGCAAATGTATCATGCATGCTTGAATATATAGTTTTTCTATTTGTTGCACTATTTAGGTGAATTAATTATAGCTTACAATTATATATACATATATTATATATGAGGGTCTCTAGTATGAAGTATAGTTTGGATATAGTTCATCTCTCTTTCTGTGCTTTTTTTTTTTTAATTTTCTGGGAAACTATTTTTCGGCGACTAAATTTCGCCGCAATTAATCTTTTTAATTTAGTTATTTGCGGCGATCAATAATCGCTGAAAATATTTATTTGCGGCGAAAATGCCAGCTGCAAATATATAATGGCAACGATAATTGAAATTCGCTGGAAAACGTCGAGTTATTTGCGGCGTTTTTTCATCCTTTTGCTACAATTTATGTCGCCGTAATTGATTTTTATCAACGATTTAGGATAAACAAAAATGGTATTTCCGTCATTTTTGGACATTTGCGGCAAGTAATAATCGTCGAAAATAAGACTTTTCCAACAATTTTTTGCTATCGCTGAAAATTATCAGAATCGTCACTTTAAAATCGTCAACTAGTCGGCGATTTTAAAATCGCCGGGAAAGAGGAAAACCAGCGATTTTTGTGGGTATTTTCGACGATTTTGCGCGCTGAGAATGACCTGATTTTTTGTAGTGTGCGTTCAATCATTTTGAAAAAAAATTAATAAATATGAGATATATATGAAAAAAATAATTTTTTAATAGTGAACCCACTCTTTTTCAAAGCGACTGTACGATACTTGTGTACTCCACGAATATATGTAGCATTACTCTTCTTTAAAATATGAAAGTATTTTGAAGCAATTCAAATATATCATAATTTTATATATAACTAAATGTATCCCAAAATGATCATCACAATGCATAAAACACAGCCGGATATTCAACAAGAAGATCCCCTTATCCCGCTGATCTAGTTCACATTTTCTCCGCTCTGGAGTACGATCTAGTTCTTCATATATAGTACCAATGTTGTATATATGATCGTAACTGTGCAAAGATATAGAGACAAATGATACTCAAAATGTATTGCACGGATACATCTTTTACAATTAGCATTGTTGCTTAAATATACAAAATGTTCCCATAACGGTAGGGACCGAGGAATAAACAAAGGAATAGTTAGTCAAAGTTATCATGCTAAAGTTTCTTGGACTTGGCATGGTCTGCATGCAAGGCATTAATTATGCCTCTATCTAGGCTCCTCCATCGATTGGAGCCTCAAGCCTCGACATTGACTAATTATCTGCTCTACTTCTGCTCTACTTGATCTTCTAACATCCCTTGCAAACTGATGGTGGGGTGGTCACTCTCAACTTGTCTCTTAGTAGCAGGAACCTTGCTGAAATAAGTCCCTCAGTGAATATGTCAGCCACTTGATCAATGATAAAGAAATACATGGTTGTAATGTCTTTATTGACAACCTTCTCCCGAATAAAGTGGTAGTTCATTTCTATATGTTTAGTCCTGTCATGATACACTTGATTTGTTGCTAAGGACATTGCGCCTAAGTTGTCACACCATAGGATAGGAGCTGTATCTAGAGGCACTTGCAGTTCTTTTAGAAGCATCCTGAGCCAATAAACTTGAGCTGTGGTAAGTGCTAGAGATCAATACTCAACTTCAATACTTGATTTGGAAACCACAGTTTGTTTCTTGGCACTCTAGTTGATCAGACATGGTCCTAGATATATTGCATAGCCAGTTGTTGGCCTTCTATCATCTGGGTTACCAGCCCAATTTGAGTCACTGTATGCATTAATAATGAGTGATCCCTTAGTGAATAACAGGCCATGATTGAGTGATCCTTTGAGATACCTTAGTACTAATCTTTTGGCTGCTGTCCAGTGGACTGTAGAGGGATTGTGCATAAACTGACATAGCTAATTGACAGTGAAGCTTATGTCTGGTCTTGTTAAAGTTAGGTATTGCAAAGCTCCAACAACTTGTCAATATTCAGTGGCATTTTCCAATGGATCACCATGACACTTAGATAACTGAGAGCTTGCTGAGAGAGGAGTTTTAGCTAGTTTTGGCTCTATCATTTTGCACCAAGAAAGAAGGTCCAGTGTATACTTTGACTATGATAACATCTCATTTGTCAGATATTGAGCATGTATCCCAAGAAAGAAGTTGAGAGAGCCAAGATCCTTCATTGCAAAATGTTGCTTAAGACAGTTTATGAGGTGATCTCTTATTACTGCAATATTATTTCCTGTGAGAATTATGTCATCTACATACACTAGTAGAAATATGTGTATGTTAGAACAATGATAAACAAATAGAGAGTAGTCCACTTTAGATTCTTGAAAGTCAAGAGCAACTAAAGTGGTGGCAAGCTTGTTCAACCAGGAACGAGGTTCCTGTTTAAGGCCATAGATGGATTTGTGTAGCTTGCAAACATGATTTGGATTTTTTTTTTTGTTTTTTTATCTTTAAAACCAGCTAGCTATTCCATATAAACCTCTTCTTCAAGTGTCCCACGGAGGATTGCATTTGAGACATCAAGTTGTTTCAGGGGCCAATTGTAATGAACAACGATTGCTAAGATTGTTCTGATTGTTGACACCTTGACTACTGGACTAAAAGTTTCAGTGTAGTCAATCCCATCTTGTTGCTCATACCCTTTTGCTACAAGTCTAGCCTTAAATCTGTCTAAGGATCCATCAGCTTTCTGTTTTATTTTGAATACCCACTTATTATGAATGAAATTCTTGGTAAGGGGTCCTGGACACAAAGTCTAAGTGTGATTGTATAAGAGGGCATCAAACTCTTTTTGCATGGCTTGAATCCAGTGAGGTGATTTGATGGCTTGAGAATAAAGATGTGGTGTAGTTGGTAGGGTGATATTTGGAGTCACAGTATGCAAAGCCATGAGAGGATGTTTGGTGGTTGAATAGACCTTGTAATCAGAAAATGTTTTAATTTTTTTAGAACCATCGTTGGACTTGGTAGTCATAGGATATGTAGAAACAACTATGGTCTCAATTGGGGTTGCAGTAGGGACTATTGTGACCTCTGCTTGATGTGTTTCTAGTATGGAGCAGGCTGTAGATATCATTTGTTCCTCAACTTGAGGTGGTTCTGAAGGAGAACTGAAATTGCGAGACATTTGTGGTTCAACAAAAGGTACAGCAGGTTCAGCAACAGTGACAGAGAGATCAGAACTTTGTGTTGATGCAGTGTGGTGAACAGGTAAGATAACACAATTTGAGTGCAAAGTACTAACCTGTTGAGGGAGATCACGTGCAGAGGATTTTAGCAGAAATGGTTTCCAATCCTGTGCTAGAAAGGATTGCTCATCAAAGATGACATTCTTGCTAGTCATAATATTTCCTGTCATAAGATCAAGGCATCTATACCCTCAATAATTGGAGCAATAGTCTATGAATATGCACTTTTTGGATATGTACATAAGCTTATGGGTGTTATAAGGTTTGAGAAGGGGATAGCAACAACAACCAAACACTTTGAGAAAGGAATAATCAGGAACTTTGTTTAGCAGTTTGGTATATGGGTATTTGTCTTTCAACACAAGGCTAGGCAATCTATTTATGAGGTAAACTGAGGTGTTGAAAGTATCTGTCCAGTAGGTATTTGGCAATCTAGACTGTGCTAGGAGAGCAAGACCCATCTCAACTATGTGCTTGTGCTTTTTTTTGCAAGACCATTTTGTTGGGCAATATATGGGCAAGATATTCGATTGTGGATCCCATTGGCAGTGAAGAATTGTTTGAATTGAGTAAAAAGAAATTCACCTCCACCATCAGATTGAAAAGTTTTAATTTTCTTAGATAGAAGATTTTCAGCTTGGCATTTAAATTTCACAAAACTGTCAAAGGTTTCAGATTTTGTCTTGCAAGGATAAAACCAAGTGAATCTTGAGTAATTATCAATAAACACAACATAGTATTTAAAACCAGTTGTAGACAAAAAAGGAGAAGTCCACAAATTAGAATGTATGATTTCCAAAGATTCCTTGGTTACATTTGTAGAAGCAGAAAAATGAAGGTTTTTGGCCTTGGCTAATTGACAGGCCTCACACAAGACAGAATGATCAGTAGACTGAATCATAGGAATGTGAGCAAATTTTCTAATTTTATCTAAGACAAGAGAGGCAGGATGTCCTGGTCTTTGATGCCAAACAGTGGCATTTGCAGAGATTCCAAGGAAGTTGGTGAATTTCTTGACTTTATTGATAGAGTTGGAAAGTTTGATTGGATAGAGACCATCTCTACTTGGTACTTGCATAAGAGTCTGCCCTGTGAGATTTTCCTTCACAACAAAATGGGTGTCAATCAGTTTAAACCAACAGTTATTATCAACACAAAATTTCTGAATAAAAATCAAGTTGGCTGCTGCATTAGGACATTGAAGAATATTTTTGAACTTGAAAGGTTTTTTAGAATGAAAGAGTGTTGAGGAACCAGTGTTTAGGATAGATAAACCTGAGCCATTTCCTACAACAACTTCTTCATCACCCTTGAATTGTTCTTAAAGCGTGAGGTTCTCTAAATCTGCTGTGACATGATTGTTTGCTCCACTGTCAGCAAACCAGGACTGTTCTTCTGGTTCAACAGAATTCATGCTTGCAGCCAACTGAGAAGGAGGATGCCTCCCTTGATAGGAATAGTTCATCCTATGGTAGCAGTCCAGAGCTTGATGTCCCATCTTTCAACAGATTTGGCAAGGTGCTCTCTAGTTTGTTTCATTCTTGGGCTTATGCCCTTCTGATTTCTTAGAATGAAAATGTTGGCTCTACTGTCCAAGATTTTTTCCTTTGTAGTTAAAATTTTTGGGCTTTTGTGAGTAAAGGGAAAAGTTACCAGAGTCACTTGTTTGTTGCTGTTGTTGAATCTTAAGAAGAATTTCATGGTTTAAAAGCTCAGTTTGAAAATCTTGAAAGGACATAACAGACTCTCGAGTGGCAAAGTGAAAAAATGTGATGAAGGCAGTATAAGTGGGATTGAGACCACCCAAGACATAGGAAATAAGGCCACCATCATCCACTGTCTTACCTGCTGCAGTAAGTTGATCAGTAAGGATTTTAGCTTATCCTAAGTATTGAGTACTGGTTTGTGATCCTTGGCTCAAGGACTGAAGCTGTCTTTTTTCTTTTCCTCATCTATATCTGTCTTTTAAAAATATTCAAGGGAGCGAGATAAGTTTTTGTAAAAAACAAACAGAAAAAAATGGACGGAATTGTATGATTGTTGTATCCTAAACGTAGTTAAAAAAAATGTTTGTAAAAGAAATATTTGTCCAGACCGAGAACAATTTTTGTCTATGTTTGTAGGTATAGAAAAAAGCCAACTGATTTTTCATTGATTACAAGTCAGTTTTTATTCAACCAAGTGACAAAAGGAAGAAATAAAAAAAAAACCTTTACGATCGTTCAACTAAACAAAACATCAGTAAAATAACTGATTAAAAATGTTTAAAATCAAAGTAAAAAGATATTATAAAATTGGTGCTTTAAAAAAAAAAAACAGTGGGCTTTACAGAAAATAAAGATATGAATTTCAATAATAAGAACTGATTAAAAAATTTAATAAAGAAAAAGGAAAAAGAAGTTATAAAATCTCTGATATTTTTTTATTCAATACATGGGCGTAACATGACGTCACCGAACCTAATTTTTATTTATCCTTTGAAAACGTTAAAAAAAAAAATTGCTGGAAAATATTATCCACTGAAAGAAAATTCTGGTCCTTTTTCTGGATATACAAAAAAACTTGACTTCTAATACCATTATACCATAATACTTAAGGCTTTTATTAAAAATATATATATGCTTCTAATCAAAGAAATAAAGAAATGTAAAATTTTTTCCTAAAAGAAAAAAAAAATCTACAAGGGTTGAACAATCTTCATATTTAGACAATTTGGCCTAAGAAAACATCACTAAACCGATTCTTTATTTATTTTCTAAAAAAAATGCTAAATTAGGTTTGGATGTTGAGATAAGATGAAAATTTTTGAAAATTTTGTGAATAGTGTTAAGATGAAAGTTTAAAATATTATTTTTTAATATTATTATTGTTTTGGGATTTGAAAAAGTTAAATTAAAATTTAAAAAAGTTGAATTATTTATTATATTTTATATGGAAATTTGAAAAAGATGTAATGATGAGATGAGATGAGATAGAGATGAGAAATCTCATCTCTCCTCCCAAACATAACCTAATGTTCTTAGGAAAAAAAAATATTGTACAGTCACTATTTCAAAAACTCTAACTTAACAAAATTTGACTAAACCAAATGTTTATTTATATATCTGATAAAAATGTGTATGGGTTTTAGAAAAAGATTTCGAGAAAAAAATTGTTTGTGTTTCTTTTCGGCTTCTTTTCGTCGCTGCATTTAATTCCGACGTATTTAATGCGAAAAAGTATATCTTATTCTACTTTAAAAAGAAATTAAGAATTAGACCTAACCAAACATGAGTAAATTTTCTTTGTTAGAATTGATAAAGAATTTTGAGGTACAACTCTGACGTATTTATCGGAAAAAAAAATATCATTTTAATTATAAAAGAAATGTTACTCTATTAATTAAGAAATAAATTAAACAACATAATAAATATACATGATATGGCTAATTTGAAAGATACAACTAACCAAAATCTTTTCTGAATAACACTTTAAACAAAAATTTGGTAAATGAGAATTCTTAAGAAAAACTATTAAGTTAGACCATTAGATAGTTCTGTCACAATGGTTAAAAAACATACAATAAACTTTGATACACAAACCTTTCTTGTAATTATATGATTGCTCAGGTAACTTCTTCCTCATACAAAATTAAATATTATATGATTTAAAATCTTTATTACATTCTTTATAAATATTTATAATTATATTATCGTGGCAATATA
>QEOT01009260.1:36274-53644 GCA_003123785.1 Pterocarya stenoptera | reverse complement strand
TGTGTGTGTGTGTGTATATATATATATATATATATATATGAGGTTAGTGCATTGTTAGGTGAGGGGTAGTTAGCTTTGATGTTTTGGAGTTTATCTGTGGGTCAGCATGTTGTAGCATCAATTAACTTCTAAAACAAATTAAACTAATGTTATCACAAGGCCGACGCCCGGAAAGAAAAAGGTTGGGCAAAATTATTTCCTAAGAGCATTAGTATTGGCTTGGCTAAATTTATCTCTAAACTTTAGTTAATATCACATCTTTTTATATTTTCCTATTCTATTTACATTCAATTTCCACATTGGATTAGTCATTTACTCTCTCTATAATAATAAAATATTATTAAATCAATAATTTTTTTATTTAATTTATTTGTATCACATTTTATAATTCTACCAATTGAATATTAATAATAATTATATTATAATTAAATTAATATTAAAAAATTTATATTTTTAAAAGTCATTTAATGTTAATAATAAAAAATATTGATTAAACTCATCTAAAATTCTATCTAAATTTCTTAATTACAAATCAAATAGTATTTTTATTGGAGTGAGAAACTAATATTTTAATATTTTCTTGAAGTGAGAAATTAATATTTTAATGTTTGGTGAATTAATAGTGATTCTCCATCTTTAGCTAATCACTGTAGCAAAAATCTATTTTATTTTAGACTTGGCCAATCCAATGTAGAGTGTTTTTAGGGTCAATTATCTAAATTTTAGCTAATTCTTTTATTTGGCCAAGCCAATGTGGATGCCCTAAAAGGTAGACTACCAGTACAGTCGAAACTATTAATTCTTTAAAACATGAAAGTGTTTTGAGAGATTCAAATATATCATGTTAATTTTATACTAAATGTATCCTAAAATGATCATCAGAATGCAGAAAACGTAGCCGGATATTTCACAAGATGATCCCCTTATCTGCTTGTAAGGGGTATTTTACTCCCCTATGGCCCACATTGCAAATTATGAGGGGTCATTAGGAGGTAAATCAGAGAGTCCGATTTGGGCCAACAACCCTCCTCTAAAAGGAGTCAATAGGCTTTTGCAGAATATTCGGCCCATGAGCGAAACTCACCCACAAAGCAACCCACGTGTGGAGAAAGCGAACAGTAGGACAGATGAAACTCGCCGCCCTAACACCTTCCCGATAACACTCTTCATATATGAAAAGTGGAATGAATTTACGATAACTAATATTTTAGATGAATTGTATTTAACTAATTGAATATAGACTCAATTTAATGAATATTCTTTAAATATGACTTTTATTAACATTGGACTAGTCCAATATCAATATTCTTAGTAAAGCTATTTATCTCAAAAACAAAAAAGGCCAAAAATGACAGAGGGCATTAAATATGAGTTAAATTAATTAATATTACACAGCTCCCCCAAACAAAGAGTAGGGCTGAACAAAAAAAGCCCGCAAAACCGACCCAAGATGTTTTTCCGAATTAGTCCAACCCGAAAATCTGACCTGTTTACTGTTAAAATTGGAAACAGGTATTACCTGTTATCCGATTTTAACTGAGTTCTGTTTCTGATTTTCAATTCATTTTTTATTTCTCTCTCTCTCTCTCGAACCATCTCATTTTTTTCATCTTCTTCGTCTATAGACCTCCATATTTTATCCGTAAAGATGCGCACAAATCAATTCATTTGAAAAGTCAATGGGCTGATGTTGCTAGTTTTAAAAATGAAAAGCTAAGGTTGGATGTTCATGATGATTCTGGAATACTTAGGAATCTTTAAACAAATATATATTTGTTTGAGATATGCAACAAGATCGAACTCAGAGATTTGAAAGGTATTTTGAAAGTTTTGTGTGAAATTATTTTTTATGGAGAATCAATCAGTCTGACCGTTGACTGATTGATGTCTGTTAAAATTAATTAAGTATGATTAGGAGGCTTTTGAGACAACCAGAAGGGTAGTTGAAAGTTAACACTGTTTAAATAAAGCATTTGACTGTGTGTGGCTGATGATAGGGATCTACGGCTAATTAGTTTACTCTACGATTTATTAACTTACTAATTGATTTGATACCAATGATTATGTGTCACACCAAAACACAATCCAGAACCTATGGATACGATGAACACTTGCTCTACCTCAATTTATCTGTTTTTGTTAATATTTTATATATATTTATTTCCAGAAAAATATATTTACTCGATCTAATTAAATAGACGATGACATATAGATTTTATAATTTAGCATAATGCTTATGTTCATCGGAGTTTTTGGAAGAGAGAATTCATTATAATATATTTGTTTATATAAATCTTTCATGATCTTTTATTTTTACTATGCAATAGATATTTGACCTCTATTTTTTGGTAGAGCATTGCTATGTATCATCCTACACACTACACACTAAATTATTTTTTATTTATTTTTTATTTTTTTTAAATTTTTTTTTATTTTACTCTTCTTGAAATATTTATATTTTTTTATTCATCATCCATATAATACACATTTAATAAGAGAAACAAATACAAAAAATAAAAAAAAATTATGGTGTGTAGTGTGTAGGTTGATGCAAAGATTAATTCTTCTTTTATTTTCTATCAATCCTTGCTTTGGGGCACCTCACTCTTCCTTTTATGTCCTCTCTTTTCTTTTCTTTTTGACACACTTATCATTCTAAGCCTTTTGTTCTCTCCTCTTTTGTTTTTCACTTCCTAATGAGATTCTATTTGGATTAGGCCTCGAGAATCACTTTAGGCTTGGTATATTTGATCAATTTTAGTAAAGTTTACTTTTTATAAAAAATTTACAAGAAATTATCAATTTAAGACTTATACAAATTATTTTTCAATATATAATTAGTAAACTAAATTAGGCCCTCGATGTTAAATTTAGAAGACTCTGTAAATCAAGGATGGACATGCATTATTGATCACGAGAGTAGAAGTGATGGATGGAAAAGTCTTCTGTCACATAAAACAAACATTAATTGCTGACACGCATCGCTTGATCTGCCCGAGGGCGTGGTGGGTGGGATCCGCATCCTGTCCTTCATCTGATTGTACGGCATAATAGTACTCCTGCCTAGTTTGAGTTTAATTTTTTCCTGCATACCATACATTGGACATTGGAGCTTGCCTTCCCTGCCTATTTCAAATCAGATCTAAGAAAAGAATTAATCTTTGTATTATCCTACACACTATATATCATAATTTTTTTTATTTTTTTATTTATTTCTCTTATTAAATATATATTATATGGATGATGAATAAAAAATATAAATGTTTCAAGAAGAGTAAAATAAAAAAAAATTAAAAAAAATTAAAAAATACATTGATGTGTAGTGTGTAAGATGATGCATTGCAATACTTTATATATGAAACATTAACTTTTTAATAATTGTCTCCGATATTTTTTAAAAAATTGTATGAGACTTGTGTTTAGGTAACGAAAGTGTCTCAACATTTTTCGTACAAACAACATTTTTATATTTTTAAACATATGTTAGCATTTCTCTCTCTCTATACAACACAGATACTGTTTGCACTTTCAACATAGTGTTTCATCCATTTCAATCAAGATCATGTCAACGTGCGACGGAAACAAAAAGGGATAGGGAGATTCCTGGTGACTGGATCTGCGAGAGGTTGTGAAGGTGTGGTCGCCTGGGTGGCCGTGTACGGCGGCCCAAGTAGATCTAACATTACTTTGGGATAAATCACACATAACATCCATCACATATATGAATCAATACATTTCCAAATATTTAATAAAAATAATTAGATTGCAATCCAATACAATTCATCAGAATAAAAAAATAAAGAAAATAATATTACATTTGTCTTCTCCCAACATTTTTTTATAATGATAGACTTATTAACTTCTGTCACTCATTTATTATTTTTTTTATAATTATTTTTTTAATGGTTGACAAAGTGACTTATAGTGAAGTTATATTTTTTTTTAATAATTAAGGATGTTAAAAAATATTTAAAATAAAAAAATTAAATACACTAAAAAATATTAAATAAGTGATAGAAAATAATAAATCTATCATTATCTTTATGAGAAAAATAAAATTACCAAAGAGTTACGTGCCTACGAGGTTCAGTACGTACTGGAATCTCATGACTAAGTGGGATCTTATAAAATTTATATTTATCATCTTCACACTATATATCACTTTTTATTTTTTTATTTTTTTATTTTTTATTTTTATCAAATATATGATGTATCGATGAAGAGGAGAAGAAATCAATTAGTTAAAGAAGAATAGAATTAAAAGAAATTAAAAATCTTTCAAAAGAATAAAAATAAAAATAATGTATAATGTGTAGAGATGATAAGCAAAGCACATGATCATATTTCTCAATACATTGTTTGAAGCAATGCTATACAACCTCCCAACCTTCATACACAATATTTTTTAAAATTTTTAATATTTTTTAATATTATTTTTTGAATTTATTCTTTGTAAATTAATTTTATTTATTTATTTATTATTTATATATTAAATATTTGATAAAAAAAATAAAAATTAAAAAAAATGTGGTATGTTGATAGTTGGAGATCGGGTAGATTTTCTGTTGATCATGAATCACGTTCTAAAAATTTATAATCCCCATGCATGAGTGGCAGAGTATCCAAGGTCGTCGTTTAAAGTTTTGTTTGTAATTTATATTACCCGCGTTGTCGTTTTGTCTGTCGACAGGCTATACTAATTTTGTTTGCATTTATGTATAATTACAATCGATCCCCAGGATTTACGTTGTCATTTTGTTAGTCGACAGATTAATACATGCAAGTTGTATCTGTATATGTCTTATTTAATCATCGTTTTATATATTAACCTTTAAAAGGTTGCACTTTTTTGAATTAAGATTAATATTAGGTATAAATTTTAAATAGATAAATTTTATATAATTCTTTTAACAAAAAATAAATTACATTAATAAAAATTAATTTTTTTAATTTTGTTTTAAATAAAATCTATTTTTTATAAAAATCTTGTATAAAACTTATTTATTTGGAAGTAATGAATGCAAACGACCCTGCAATCTGGATTGATGTCCTCTGTAGGTTTCTTGCGCGACAGCTACGCGCTGCGAATATTGATAGCGTTTTCATTGCACGAAAACGATACATGGAGTATTATCATTCAACTATTATAATATATTAAAATAATAATACTTTTTATTTTAATTCAAAAATTTCTATACCTGCAACAGTTTAAAATAAATAAAATGATAATTTTTGTATATTTAATCGTAAACAAATTGCAGTACACTTGTTATCATTTTCCTTCGATGGATGCCTCAAGATTGCAGAAATTTTTTTTATCAAGAGTATCGATCCGTATATTCGTAATCCGATCGTATCGATCCACGCTTTATTATCTTTTGGTTAAAAGTTTTTTAAGTATCTTGTTGTTTTCTTCTTTTCCTTGCGCAGGCCAGGGCAAGCCCATGCTTTTATATATACACGCTGTATCGGCCAGAAAAACAAGTTTCAGACTCCAATCCTACCACCCTTTTCAGTTTCCACCACCATGCATACATATCAATCTCCTCCTCCCTCTCCTATTCCAAAGTATTTGCAGGAAAATGATTTGACCCAAGAATGCAGGGACATCATATCCTCTCTGCGTACAGAAGAAGGCTGGGTTTCAAATCACCTCCACCTGTACCAAGGTTGTTGGATCATACCTAGGTACATGCCTGGAGTGCTCGCATTCCAGAAACATTTCCAGGCTCGGGACACTGATATTATCCTCGCGACCACTCCCAAAGCCGGCACCACTTGGTTGAAGGCGATTTTGTTCTCGCTTTCGAACCGGTTGCGCTATCCGGACTTTCAAAACCATCCTCTGCTCACAAGCAACCCTCATGTTCTTGTGCCCTTCTTGGAGATTGATCTGTACATTGAAAACCAGGTTCCAGACCTCACATCCTTCGTCTCTCCAAGGCTTTTTTCAACTCATTTATCTTATAATTCGCTACCGACATCCGCAAAAGTCTCGAATTGCAAAATAGTGTATCTATGCAGGAACCCAAAAGACACCTTTGTGTCACTTTGGCATTTCACGAATAAGTTGAGATTAAGGGGAACCAATTCGCTTGAAGAGGCTTTTGATAAATTTTGTAGGGGAGTGAGTTTGTATGGACCCTATTGGGATCATGTCTTAAGCTTTTGGAAGGAAAGCATAGAAAATCCTCAAAAAGTTCTTTTCTTGAAGTATGAAAAAATGAAAGAGCAACCCACTTATGAGTTGAGGAAGGTGGCTGAGTTTTTGGGGTGCCCATTTACTCCGGAAGAAGAGGCAAAAGGTGTGGTCAATGATATTTTAAGGCTCTGTAGTTTTGATAATCTGAGCACTTTGGAGGTGAATAAAAGTGGAAAATTGTCATCTGGAGAGGCAAATGAGGCGTTTTTTCGACGAGGCGAAGTTGGAGATTATGCGAATTACTTGACTGCTGAGATGGTAGAGAAACTAGACCGTATTACCGAAGAAAAGTTTCGTGAGACCCAGTTAAAATTCTAGGTACTCCTCAAGTTGCATGGTTTTACATAAACGTCCGTTTTTGTTACTCAATGTACTGTATGTTTATTTTGGTCGATTGGCCTCCAATAAACGTGCATATATGATCAACTTGCTGTATTCTCTAAAGCTAATTTGTCACTTCTTGATCATGTATGTGACAACGATAAAATTATGTTTGGTTATTCACCTTTTGTAATGCAGATATGTTTGAATTATATGTAGCCACCGATTATAAGTTCCTCAAAAGCTCATGTTTTTTAGTCATTGTGTGTCATATGTTAACTTATTAAGAATGTTTACGTGGAAATATATATATAATTATTTGGAAACAATAATATATCGTCATATATATATGGAATAAATATAGATAGAAGCCACTGTTTGGAGAAGCTATTTTACACACATGATGTGGTATTATTTAGATCACATACAGAGAAGATGAAAAAAAAAAGATCTAACGGCAGCCACGTAGTGAGTGCAACGAGTGCACCGCTACAGTGGCTTTTATGTAGAATTACTTATATATATGAGGTTAGTGCATTGTTAGGTGAGGGATAGCCAGCTATGATGTTTTGGAGTTTATGTGTGGGTCAGTATGTTGTAGCATTAATTAGTAATTACCTAATTCTCAAACAAAACAAATTTGATCACAAGGACGCTAAAAAGGAAAAAGGTTGGGCAAAATTGTCGCCAAAAAAGGTAGATAGTACTAGAGTCGAAACTATGCAAAGAAAAATGATAACTATAGTTGTGAGTGCACAATCACTTTGAAAAAAAAAATAAATAGGAGCCTACATAGAAAAAAAATTTAATAGTGGACTCTACTCTTTTTCAAAGTGACTGCACGACGCTTGTGCACTCTATGACTATATGTAGGATTACTCTTCTTTAAAATATGAAAGTATTTTGAAATGATTCAAAGATATCATGTTAATTTTATACTAAATGTATCCCGAAATGATCATCACAATGCATAAAACACAACCAGATTTCAACAAGAAGATCGCCTTATCCCGCTATCTAGTTCTTCATGTTTAATTCTCTGTCTGGAGTACAATCAAGTGCGTGTATGGTATATATGTCTCGATGATCATATATAGTACCAGTGTTGTATATATGATCATAACTAGAACTGGAACAATATATGCACAATAATAGGCAAGAATATTATATGTAACAGAATATGTGCAACTAGGTATTATTGATTACATGAACACAAAGTCTACATCTTGATCTGCTCTTGATCATGTGTCGTCTATATCTTTTATAGATCAGTATTGCAAATTCGAGTTGGCGTTGCCTTTCTGATGAGTATGGACTGACTAATTATATTTCTTTGTTGGGTGATCATTACACGAAAACACATAATATAATGACAACATAAAAGAAGGCGAAACTGGCATTTCATAAACATTAACAGATCTAGTGAAGTTTTGTTGTTAACTTTAATACTCATGATCTCCCATACAGTTAATTTACGTGACAAAATATATTTGCAACACTAATTGCAGTGATGAAACATGTTCTTTCGCTCTTGCAAATTGTATATCCCCGCGCCCCTACTAACTGGCCCCTCTTGGGAGGTCAGGCGTCCCTAATAGTCAGATGCCTTCGCCGACGCTTAGAAACTCAGTCAAGGACGGGAACGATACTCAGGCTAGGCCTCGTCCATCCATGTATATATTAAATATATTAAAAAACTATTTTTTTAATAAAACGATGTCATTTTAATTTAGGATTTCATATAAAATGCGAAATCCTCGGCGCCTAGCCATTCTCTTCCCCCCGACCCATGCCCCTTTCTCTCTTTCCTCTCTGAGTGCCTCAAGTGTACTCTCTCCTATCTAAGTGCTTGTGTTTTAGTGTTTTATGGCGTCGCTGTCTCTCCCTTCCTCTTGTCATTGCCTCCAGCCGATATATACATGCAATGTATATGTATATGTATATATATGGTTAGTCGTTAACTGTATTTTCTCTTGGGTAGTTGAACGGAACAAGGGGTCAATTCTCCCCCCGACAGCCGGATGGGCCCCTCACCCACCAAGGGCAAGGGGGAGAACAGGGGCACCCCCATCCAAGGGTGTGGGTAGCACCCCTAAAGCCCCAACTACCCCGGGCCTCTCATATTATCATAGATCTCTCTTATAAATTACCAAGATCACTCGCCTTCCATAGCTTCATCATTTCAACCAAATCCTCCTCTTGCAAAGTACATCCAAGACGATGCAGTGGCCAAGAATGCAGGGACCTCATATCCTCCCTTCCTAGAACCAAAGGCTGGATGTCTACTCAAATATTCCATCAGTACCAAGGGTTTTGGACCAAAACTCGGTTCATTCCAGGAGTTCAAGCAACCCAAAAATAGCAATCTCGTGGCAGTGATATCCTACTCCCCACCTCTTCCAAAGTTGGAACCACTTAGTTGAACGCCATCTTGTTTGCCTTGGTGAATTGGGTGCAATATCCTAACCCACAACAACACCAGCTGCTAACAAACAATCTTCATGTTTTGGTGCGCTTCTGGGAGCTTGTCTTTTCATGGATGACCAGGTGATCCAAACCTTACATCCTCTGCCCATTCAAGACTCTTCTCAACTCATTTATCTTATGTATTGCTACTGTAGAATATCAAGTTCATATCACTGAAAATCAAGAAGAGCCAAACCTGCAATCATCACTTGCCGAAATCAGTGCTACAAATAAGGGATGAGGAGTTGTGATCCTGCAGATTTGTTTTTGAATTAAATAGATGTCAAACTCAAATTAAAATGTTGCATAAAGTTAGGAAATCAGTTGTAACTATGTGTATATATACACCTCTTCTAAACTGTAAAAATATTCTAATAAAGTATTTTCATAATTCTTCAAAAACTCTTATTTACTTTCTTTACATGGTATTAGACTGACCATCAAAAGATCAACGTCTACCAAATGTCTTCCTCATCCCCTTCTTCTTCAACTAGCATCCTTACTCAACAAACAACCTCTCCATCTGTCATTCCCATGACCAATGTTGTCACTGTTAAGCTCATTACGAAAACTATCTCCTTTGGAAGGCACAACTTGTGCCTTATTTTCGTGGCCAAGATCTGTTTGGCTATCTCGATGGTACCACACCTCTTCCACCACAAAACATTTCTGTCTCACACCCTGACAGTGGCACCATCTCTTAAACACCAAATCCAACTTACTCGCACTGGGTACGCCAGGATAACATCATTCTTAGCACCCTAATGACCTCCCTCTCTGAAGGTGTCTTTGCTTAGGTGGTTAACTATACCACTTCACATGATGTATGGCATGCTTTCAACGAGAATTTCTCTTCAAGATCACGTGCAAAAACAGTGCAAATACACACACAACTGGCTACTGCCACCAAAGGCAACAAATCTGCAATCGAATATTTTCTGTTCATCAAGAGACTAACCGATGAACTAGCCATTGCAAGCCAACCCATGACCTGTGAAGACATGGTAACATATGTACTTGCAGGGTTAGGCCATGAGTATGACAGTTTTGTGGCCTCCATCTCTGCTCGAACAGACATGATTTATCTTGAAGAAATATACTCCCTGCAGCTCACAACAGAAGCACGAATATCATGGAACCAACTTGCCTCGCCTATTCAACAAGCATCTTTAAATGTTGCTCAAAAACAATTTCAGTCTTTCACAAATCGAGGACGCGGTGGATATCGTAGAAAGGGACGTGCACAACGTGGTGCCTACTTCAACAACACCTGTAACATTGATCTGCCTCCTCTGATCTGTCAGCTTGGTAATAAACCAAGCCACTTGGCTAGAAAATGTTACCATCGCTTTGATGTCTCTTATCAGGATTCATTCAAAATTGAAAACAAACAAGCCATGGTAGCTCCCAATGGTGCGAACTAGGACACCGATTGGCACGCAGACTCAGGAGCTACTCACCATGTCACACACGACATTCTAAATCTCAAAAATGAAGATTACAATGGTTCAGATAATGTTCAAGTGGAAAATGGTCAAAGTTTGCAAATCACAAAAATTGGTTCTACTAAACTCTCTACTCCCACCTCTTCTTTTGCTTTTCATAATGTTCTTCTTGTTCTTGAAATTCAAAAAAACTTATTATCTGTTCAACAGTTTTGTGTTGACAACCATGTCTATTTTGAATTTCACGATAAATTCTTTCTTGTGACGCCCCGACTCTTACGTACAAAATAACACGGGAATCATGACGTCAAGTTGATGACAACACAGGTCACGCATCCCAACGACAAGTGCTAAATGTGTACAACAAATGAAGAGTGCACAAAAATAATACGCAGCGGATAATAAATAAGTCAACTAGTACCAGAATTTTAGTTTAATAGAAATATCCAACTACAAAGCATTTAAAAACATAAACCAAATGCTCCCACAAAATATAAAACTGAAATAGAACATAACCCGAGTGATCCCAGATCACTCCTCCGACGGAGCCATATCCTCAGGCTTGGTATCTGCATCATCACCAACAAAATCTGCAGTACCACATAATCCAACCAATCCTGAGATAAAAACACATTTAATGCAACCAACCATGAATGCATATGATGCAACATGCCTAAAATCCAACACACGCCAAAATCCCATTTGGCCCAAAATATTTCCATCAAAACATTTCCATCATTTTTTCCAGAAAATGGCCTAAGACAATATCCATCATTTTCTCAGAAAATGACTCACACAAAACATATCCAACACATGTTATTTTCTCAGAAAACAACTATTTTTCATTTTTTCCATTAACTCATATGCACCATGGTCTTTCCTAAAGACCATCCGCACGTCCTAGCTGCGTAACAAGCAATACCCAGTTTCGCACCCAGTGCGTTCGTGGCCAGGCATCCTCTAGCCCCCGCCAGCACAAGGGCCACGGAGTCGGCACGTAACTCGTCCGATTCCGTTGTCGCCCAGCGACAACCCATGGGACGTTACTCAGTATATTCCGCTCCCAAGTGACCAGAGGAGCTCCACAGAGATAATGCCCCATCTCGACTTGGGGTCGTGATACACACGCACCCAAAAATCCAATCCACACATAAAAATCCAATTTTCAAAATATCCACAATATCATGAATGCAATTACATGAAAACTCAGATTTCAATTTACAAACATGAACATGCGTGCATATGCAATGTACCAAACCGACAAAAATAATATCTAACAACCAATCAAATCACAATATAACTAATCACAGAAATACTCCGTCCTCAAATTCATCCACCCCCGAACTCCTCGGACTCAGTCCGAAAACCAACCAAAACATAGTAAAATCAGTTAGTGCAAAAATATATTTAAATCTCAAAGTTTGTTTCGAAAAATACTTACAGCGCTATAATATAATTTTCGGAGAATCACGGACAAAACAGCAACTCAACAGTGTAAAATACACTATGGCCGTGGGTCTCAAAAATTCACTTTTGAACGAAGTCAAACCAAGACTTGAAATTGATAGGGTAGGGCCTAGGAAGGTCGGTGAAGCTAATGGTGGTGGCATTTGGCCATGGGTGGCGGCGGAAATGGGCGGTTTAAGGTCGAAAATAGTAAAATGGAGATGAGCTTGGTTAGGCTTCACCGGTGACAGATCAGGGCTAGGGTTGGGTCCTTTGGATTGCTAGGAGGTAAAGGAAGATGTGGTAAAGCAATTGTGGCCAGAGGTGGCGGGACGGCAGGGCTGGAACACACAAGGCCGCGCAGCTTAGGCAACACGTGCTGGCTAACGGAGGCGTTAGTCGGCCTGAGATTGGAAGGGTTACCGGCAGCTGGGGAACCGATTCGGCTAGGCGGTGACAACCACGGCGACGCGCGGTGGTGGCTGGGAGGAGGGGCCGAAATCGCACGATGAGAGGAAGAGAGAGGCTGGGTCGCACGGGCAGGGAGCAAGGGAGAAAAAGAAAAAAAGAAAAGGGAAGGGAAAAAAGAAGAGATCTAGTATTTTCATCTTGGGGTCTTGAAACTGATCCCACGAAAAGGATATTAAAACTGCAAACTAAATAAAATAATTCAAATGCAGTGAAAGATTTAAGTAAAACAATACTAATTTTAAAACTAAAAAACAAACCAATTTAAATTAAAGATTACTTTAAATGTAAAATAGTAAATAATATTATGAAAGCACATTAAAACTAATTTTCACAACTTAAAATAATATTTCAAAACTCCCTTAATTTTAAAACAAAAGAATCAATCTTGAAATTAATTAAAATAATCATTCATTAAAAATACACTAAAATATGGGGTGTTACATTTTCCCCTTTAAATAAAATTTCGTCCTCGAAATTGGTAAGGTCAAACATCAGCGCCAAAGCAGGATTCAAGATACAACTCCGAACGTGCTTGAGAAGACCATACCTTCAACAACTCCTAAGACGCATGAGTAATACTCTCCCAAGTCTACTCCCATAGGCGATTTCCATAGTATTCGCATTAGTCTCCCAGTACTCCTAGGGTGGCTATGAAATTTGAAATCTACATTCCACAAGGACCTAAATACAACACCTAGTAGATTCCAATGATGAATATCTCCACTCGATAATTTTTGCTATCCTCAATCGACTTATACGGTATAACTTCCAAACCTTCATTTTATATTACACTTTGGTAACCTAATGGCCACTTCCAAAGTTAACCATTAATAACAATATTGCACATCTAAATGATTAATCTTCAGTTACGCGTATCTTCTCTAAATTTCAAGTCATCACTAATTTCTCAAAATCAACACAAAATTTTAAACTCCTAATTACAACCAAAAGATCACACTCCTGCTGCGCACTCTAATAATCGCCACATACATAAAATTTATGTTCTCATAAAATAACACTATCGAGTACAAGGTAGCTCCATACCTACTAACCAAGAAACTCTTACCACAATTGGTAGAAAATACCCTCTTCCAAAATCATGAATTATCACACATATTCCTCAATTAACTCCCGCTGCCTTAAATAAAATCAATATTCCGTAAAAATACATCCATGATCATAGATAGAAAACTAATATCAATCAACCTCAGCATCCCAAATTGGAAACAAGTAACATCACTCCCAAAATACACCCGTCTCATCTAAGATAAGGAACATACCCTAAAATGCTCAAATCCATTCCAGCCAACCAGGAAGAGCATCTATAAACTTCTACCCGACCAACTAAACCCGAAAGTTTAAATAAATTCTAAATATCATCTAATCTAGCGGTGACTAAACTCACTACGAACCACCAATGACTTCACTAAAACATTACAGAAACCTTGGTAACTTGCCCACCTACTACTATTCCTATAAGCTAGTTTTAGCAAGACTAGTTCCTTCAATAGCACATCACTATTAAACCTCAAAGCAAGTCATACTACTCGAATTTTCAATTTACCAAAAACTATTGCACAACATCCAATGATCCTAATGCTTTATTAACTCACATACTTGATTATGTTATCCACCGTTGGTGCCTAAGTTTCAACTTCCAAGATTTATCATATACCATACATGGCAACCCATCAATCTCTCTTCAAGTTAAATAACAATGTCCTTAACTCACCCAACTTGACGCTCCATTTCCAGAGGAAAGTATAGTCTCAAAAATTTAAATTCCTGTGTGACCTCAATTCATAATTAATTCATGAAATTAATCACAACAATTATTGCCAATCATCATTTCATTGAGTAATCCGCTTCGATTGTACCCTTCAATAAACTCCTCAAAAACTCCAAGCCAAGGTCTCTTGAACCTAATACTGTCATGTCATCTCCTTTTCAATACCTACCAAAGTCACTTCTTCCAACAAAATGCGATTAGGACATGTACTCTCCGAAATCCATACACACTCACCACTACTACACATCGATCTCATGCACCCTTAGCCGAAACCAAAAATCCTTCAAACGTGCAAGTGGTTTATTATTATCATTTCCATCATCTAGACCTATATTCTCGAAAAACAACAAGAATCTTTTCCTAGGTCCACACCATCTATTATTCTTAAACTTGATACGGATCAATCCTAAAACTTGTCACTAAAACCTCAAACTAATAAAAATCATTTTCCGAACTAGATCGTCATCTTCAATCCTTAGAAAATGCATGAACTAGATCATTACCTTCCATCTTCAAAAAATTATCCCTTAAAAAAAAGATTCTCATATCAGTAACACAACTCTAATCAACCTCACTTCAATTGTTATGGACTAATCACTCTTCAGAATAGATCAAGCTAGCGTACCAAGTCTACAAAACTAAGAACTCAAATCTTATTATAAATCAGTCCTTCAAATCTGTAATTCTAAAACCTTAAACCAGATAAGAATCATTTTTCCAAAATCCTCAATATCGATGACCTTAAATCTAAAACACTCACCTTATAAAGCTTGCAAAATTCTAAAACCGCAAATGATACCAAAGTGCTTAAGTAAGTGGACAAAATCTAAAACTTCTAATTTAATTAGTCCCTCAAATGCTTGCTGAACCTACCACCTTCAATCCCATAAACTTATTTCCTAAGAACTATAGGGCCCCAAACCTTATATAACTTCTCATAAATCTATCTTTAAGGTTCGTTGAACTTACAACCTCCTACTCCATAGACTCAACACATAATTCTACAGAACTTAAGACCTCAAGTATTCTAGGCAAATTAAAGATATTCCCATCTCAGCTGCGACTTGAGTTCCTACTCCATAGAGTTCACCTAGACCATATCGTTCCCTTCGAGTCTCGATATTAAAACAAACCAATCGCTAAGAGTTTAGGCCTACTACACTAAATGTTCAAGCCTAACAATGACATTCACGGTCGTACCATCTTCCTTCCATAACGTAACCCTTAACCCACTTTTCAACTCAAACAGATTAAAATATAATTATGGCAAAATAAATTAAAATACAACAAAATGCCATGAAATAAAATAGAATAAAACCAACAAAGTATAACAACATACAATAAATTAAAACAATTAGGTAACATACCTCAAACAAAATAAAACAAAAACGAAACACAATCTCACAAATAAAATAAAATTCGATAAATAAAATAACATACGACAAAATGAATAAAACAATGAAGAAGTACACAATAAATAATTAAAACAGATAAAATAACCGACCATAAAATAAAACAATTAAAATAAAATGACATACAATAAAATAGATAAAACCAATAAAAATAACATATTTTAAACAAAACAATCTCAAATCACAACTTTAAAAATTTCTAGTACTTCACCTAAGGGACATATGGTTTTACCAGAGCCGAACTGTTCTGATACTACCTATGACGTCCTGACTCCCACGTACAAAATAACACGGGAATCCTGACGTCAAGATAATGACAACACGGGTGACGCATCCCAACGACAAGTGCCAAGTGTGTGCAACAAACGAAGAGTGCACAAAAATAATACGTAGCGGATAATAAATAAGTCAACTAGCACCAGAATTTTAGTTTAATACAAATATCCAAATCCAAAGGGTTTAAAAACATAAACCAAATGCCCCACAAAATACAAAGCTGAAATAGAACATAACCCGAGTGATCCCAGATCACTCCTCCGGCGGAGCCATATCCTCAGGCTCGGCATATGTATCATCATCAACAAAATCTATAGTACCATTAAATGGTACCACAGGTAAGTTATAATCCAACCAATCTTGAGATAAAAACACATTTAATGCAACTAACTGATTGAACTGCATAATTGCATATTTTATCTATTTAAAACCAATAATTTTTAATTGTTTTATTATTTTATCATTGGTTTTAGATGGATAAATTGATTAAGAGGCATAAATCCAAGTTGTGAATTAAATTGATTAAAAGCATAGTTTATGCTTGATTTTATAACTTGTAATTTATTTGGACAATAATTTCTCATGCACAACACACTTTTAATATTTTATTTTTCATCTCTTGTTTAATTTTAATTATTTTAGTTTCTTTATCTTATTTTATTTTATTTTATTTGTCTAGTTCTATTTTTATTATTATTTATTTTTGCTTGTCTAATTTTTATTTTATTTTATTTTATCTTATTTTATTTTATTTTATTTTATTTTATTTTATTTTATCTTATTTTATTTTTATTTTTATTTTATTTTTATTTTATTTTATTTTTATTTTATTTTTTTATTTACTGCGTTGACTAAACGACATGTCGTTTGGTCAACAGACCAAAACGACATATCGTTTTGAGCTAAATTGATTTCTGCCGTTTGAGCTAAACGACGTGCCGTTTTGTCTAAGCACCAAACGACATATCGTTTTGAACGTTGATGGTTTCCTACCGTTTGAGCTAAACGACGCCGTTTTGTCTACAGACGCAAACGACGTCGTTTTGCGTCGTCTTCTACCTCCTGACTGCTGCGTTTCGATGAACAGTGCAGCCGTGCACAGCAGCCTCACCACGCCACCGTGGGCCATCTTCCGCCCACCATCAGCACCAGACGACGCCGGCGATCCATCCTCCACCCCATGCACGGCCAAGAATCGACCGACGGCACGGCAGCACCTCCTGCAACTCCGCACGTCCAAACGGCACTCCATGCACGTACAGCTCATCCACAGCCGTGCTCGCTGCCTAAAACCGCAACAGACGACGCCGGAGATCATCCTCCACTGCCCAGCATGCACGGACCAGCCACCCTCCCACCATCTGCAACTCAGCCGAACATCACCCATGCACGGCACGTCCCCATGCACGCCGCATGCAACGGGAAGCAGTGGCCGAACTGTGAAGAAGAAGAAACGAGAAGAAGAAGCAGCAACGCTGCATGCTTGTGACGCTGGAAACGGGCAGACAGCCGAACGTGGGATGAAAAAGAAAAGAAAAAAAA
>QEOT01009260.1:7250-35115 GCA_003123785.1 Pterocarya stenoptera | reverse complement strand
AATCTGGTTTGCGACCAGTAAATCCTCTTTTCACTGCTCATTTCCATCCATTGTACATATCATCTGTTTTTATTTTTATTTTTCCATCGTAAATATTCCCACCATTTTACACGAGTTTATTTTTAGCACTTTCCCTGTGGAGACGATCTAGGAATTTATTCCTAATTACTACTCGACACGCTCCTATACTTGGGATAGCCTTTTGTGCTGCTCATTTTCGAACGAGTCAAGTTTTTGGCGCCGTTGCCGGGGATGAGACAAATTTTTGAGTGAGTCAAGTTTTTGGCGCCGTTACCGGGGATGAGACAAATTTTTGAACGAGTCTAGTTTTTGGCGTCGTTGCCGGGGATGAGACAAATTTTTGAGTGAGTCACTAACCATGAATGCATATGATGCAACGTGCCTGAAATCTAACACACGCAAAAATCCGATTTGGCCCAAAATATTTCCATCAAAACATTTTCATCATTTTTCCTAGAAAATGGCCCAAAACAATATCCATCATTTTTTCAGAAAATGACTCTCACAAAACATATCCGACACACACTATTTTCTTAGAAAATAGCCATTTTTCATTTTTTTTCATTAACCCATATGCACTATGGTCTCCCCTAAGGACCATCCACACGTCCTGGCTGCGTAACGAGCGATGCACAGTTCCGCACCCAGTGCATTCGTGGCCAGGCATCCTTTAGCCCTCGCTAGCAGAAGGGCCACAAAGTTGGCACGTAACTCGTCCGATCCCGTTATTGCCCGGCGACAACCAAGGAGACGTCACTCAGTATATTTCATTCTCGAGTGACCAGAGGAGCTCCACCGAGATAATGCCCCATCTCGGCTTGGGGTCGTGATACACATGCACCCAAAAATTCAATCCACACATAAAAATTCAATTTTCAAAATATCACATGATCATGAAAGCAATTACACGAAAACCAAGTTTTCAATTTATAAATATGAACATGCGTGCATATGCAATGTACTAAACCGACAACAATAATATCCAACAACTAACCAAATCACAATATAACCAATCACAGAAATACTCTGTCCTCAAATTCATCCACCCCCGAACTTCTGGGACTCAGTCCGGAAACCAACCAGAACACAGTAAAATCAATTAGTGCAAAAATATATTTAAATTTCAAAGTTTGCTTGAGAAAATACTTATAGCACTATAATATAATTTCCGTAGGATCACGGATGAGCTGGAAATACCAAAACAACAACTCCACAGTGTAAAATACACTGTGGCCGTGGGTCTCAAAAACTCACTTTTGAACGAAATCAAACTAAGACTTGAAATTGATAGGGTAGGGCCTAGGGAGGTCGGTGAAGCTAATGGTGGTGGCCTTTGGCCGTGGGTGGCGGCAGAAATGGGCAGTTTAAGGCCAAAAAGAGTAAAACGGAGATGAGCATGGCTGGGCTTCAGTAGTGACAGATCAGGGCTGGGGTTGAGGTCTTTGGGTTGCTAGGAGGTAGAGGAAGATGTGGTGAAGAAATGGTGGCCAGACAGCGGCGCTGGAACACACAAGGTCAGGCGGCTTAGGCGACGCGTGCAGGCTAACGGTGGCGTTAGCTGGCCTGAGATTGGAGGGGCACGGTCGCCGGCAGCTGGGGAACCGATTCGGCCAGGCGGTGACAACCACGGCGACGCGCGGTGGTGGCTGGGAGGAGGGGCCAAAATCGCACGGTGAGAGGGGGAGAGAGAGGCTGGGTCGCGCAGGCAGGGAATAGGGGAGAAGAAGAAAAAAGAAGAAAAAGAAAAAAAGAAAATGGAAGGGAAAAAGAAGAGATCCAGTATTTTCATCTTGGGGTCTCAAAACTGATCCCACGAAAAGGATATTAAAACTGCAAACTAAATAAAATAATTCAAACGCAGTGAAAGACTTAAATAAAACAATACTAATTTTAAAACCCAAAAACAAATCAATTTAAATTAAAGATCACTTTAAATGTAAAATAGTAAATAATATTAAGAAAGCACATTAAAACTAATTTTTACAACTTAAAATAATATAAAATAATATTTCAAAACTCCCTTAATTTTAAAACAAGAGAATCAATCTTGAAATTAATTAAAATAATCATTCATTAAAAATACACTAAAATACGGGGTGTTACCTTTCTTGTGAAGGATTACTCGGGGAAGGTCCATCATCACGGCCAACTCAATAACGACCTCTATCAATTCAGCTCTACCTCTCGCAAGCCTTATGCTTGTCTCCTGTCGTGAATGGCATCGTTGTCTAGGACATGCATCACAACCTATCGTCAACAAAATCCTCTCCAACAATAATCTTTTGGCTAGCAATGATAAAATGCCTTCTGTTTGTTCCGAGTGTCAAAAGGCCAAAAGCCATGATTTACCCTTTCAATATTCTCCACATGTTTCTGGTCATCCATTAGATCTAATATTTAGTGACGTGTGGGGACCTGCATCTGTTGTTTCTACCACAGGAGCTAAATATTATGTTAGTTTTCTTGATGACTATTCCAAATATGTTTGGTTATTTTCAATGAAGTTCAAATCCGATGTTGAAGCAATTTTTCTACAATTCCAAGCATATGTTGAGAAGTATTTTGAAAGAAAAATTAAAGCCATCCAATCCGATTGGGGTGGTGAATTCCGCCACTTAAATACATATTTTAAACATAATGGAATCAATCATCGGCTAGCATGTCCATACACTCACCAACAAAATGGATCAATTAAACGTAAACATCGACATATTGTCGAGGTTGGATTAAGTTTGTTGGCTCATTCAGATCTACCGCTAGCCTACTGGGAAGATGCCTTCCAAACAGCCACATATATCATTAATTGGCTCCCAACATCTGTCCTAAAATACAAATCATCCTTTAAACTATTATATCATCATCTATCCAATTACTCGTTCATGCGGGGTCTTTGGCTGTGCATGTTGGCCAAACATGCGACCATACAATAGAAATAAACTCAGCGTTCAGTCTAATACGTGCATCTTTCTTGACTACAGCCTCTGTCATCAAGGTTATAAATGTTTTCATCCATCAACGGGGAAAACTTATATTTCGAGACATGTTATATTTGATGAAATAGTGTTTCTCTCTGTCAATCCCTCCAGTTCTGAGTCCTTTTCTCTTCAAACTATGTCTCTTACCTCAAATATACATGTTTCTAGTCCTACCAGCATCACACATTTGCAACCTTACTTCCCTCCCACAAGAGCACAATCTGCACATTGTTTCCCTTCTATTGCAGGAACAGAGGAAAAGCGCTCAACTCAAAATGCTTATGTTATACTTGGTCGACACCCAATGATTACAAGATCAAAGAACAGCATTCATCAACCACAAAAATAATCGGATTGCTATATTCGATACCCTCTTCCGAGAGTCTTGATCACTGAAACAACCACTCCAGCTCTAGAACCAACATCGTTTACGGAAGCTTCCAAACATCTTCATTGGCGTGAAGCCATGAACAAAGAATTTGATGCCATCTTACAAAATGGAACTTGGTCACTTGTTGCACATTCACCACACTCTAACATCGTGGGTTGTCACTGGGTATATCGGATAAAAAAGAAAGCCGATGGAACCATTGAGCGTTATAAGGCTCGATTGGTTGCCAAATGTTTCCATTAACAAAAAAGAGTTGATTTTTCAAAAACATTTAGCCCTATTGTAAAACATGCAACAATTCGGTTAGTGTTATCTCTTGCAGTTTCTTATGGCTGGCCTATACTCCAACTTGATGTGCAAAATGCTTTTCTGCATGGCGATTTACACGAAGAAGTGTTTATGACTCAACCTCAAGGCTACATTCACCCACAGTACCCGAGTCATATGTGTAAACTACACAAGTCACTATATGGCCTACGACAAGCTCCAAGAGCTTGGTATTCAAAACTCTCAGATAAACTCAAGCTTTGAATTTCAAAGAAAGTCAAGCAGACAACTCCCTTTTTATTCTAAAGACAGAAACATAGGCTACTTACATTTTGATATATGTTGATGATATATTAATTACAGGCTCAAACACTACTGTCATCACCGAAATAACACAAAGTCTAAAAGCTGAGTTTGCTGTCAAAGAGCTAGGAGATCTCCACTTCTTTCTCGGGGTTGAAGCTATTAGAAGTTCAGAGGGACTTTATCTCACTCAATGGAAGTATGTAGTTGATTTACTGAAAAGGAGCAACATGGATAAAGCTAAACCGTGTACCACTCCAATGGCTTCTACATGTCATCTTACTGCAACCGATGGCACTCCATGTACTGATGTGGGTTTATACCGAAGTATAGTTGGCAGCATGCAATACTTGGCTTTTACGAGGCCTGATTTGGCATTTGCAGTTCACAAAGTAAGCAAGTTCATGCATAAGCCTATGGAATCACATTGGCAAGTCGTTAAGCGAATACTTAGATATCTCAAACATACGATTTCAACAGGCGTCTTCATCACCAAAGCAACAGATTTGCGATTACAAGCCTATTAAGACTCGGATTAGGTAGCTGATAAAGATGAGAGAAGATCTATTGGTGCCTATTGCATTTTTCAAGGAACTAATCTAATTTCATAGAGCTACAAACAACAACAAACAGTGGCTCGAAGCAGCACTGAGGCTGAATACAAGTCACTTGCAAACATTGCAGTCGAAATCATATGGATCAAGTCCATTTTATCCAAGCTTTTCTTTTCTGTACATCATCCACCTGTGCTTTGGTGTGACAATATTAGCGCAACTTATCTCTCGTCAAACCCATTGTTTTATGTTCGAACAAAACACATCGAAATCGATTTCCACTTTATCAGGGATCAAGTGTCCCGAAAACAATTATCTGTGCAATTTGTCTCAAGTCGTGATCAGCTAGCCGATGCCTTGACAAAGTCGTTGCCACCAAGCAAGTTCAAGAACGTGCAATTCAATCTGAATGTACGTGATCTCCCCTTCAGATTGAGGGGGCGTGTAGAAGATCAAGTTCATATCACTGAAAATGAGGAAGAGCCAAACCTGCAATCATCACTTGCCGAAATCAGTGCTACAAATAAGGGATGAGGAGCTGTGATCCTGCAGATTTGTTTTTGAATTAAATAGCTGTCAAACTCAAATTAAAATGTTGCATAAAGTTAGGAAATCAGTTGTAACTATGTGTATATATACACCTCCTGTAAACTGTAAACTACCAAAATATTCGAATAAAGTATTTTCATAATTCTTCAAAAACTCTTCTTTACTTTCTTTATGGTTACCAACATGTACAGAGGACTTCGGCTGCAAGATTGTGTACTTGTGTAGGAACCCCAAGAATACTGTTGTACCATACTGGCATTCTTGAACATGACAACAATGAGTTTGGGCACCATTTCGCTTGAAGAGGCATTTGAAACTTTTAATCAGGGAGTTAGTGGGCAGGGCCAACTTAATTTTTGGGATCATGTTTTGGGTAATGGGAGAAAAGAATAGGAAAGCCGCTAAAGGTGTTTTTATTGAAGTTTGCGGAGATGAAAGAGCAAACCATGAGGCTAGCTGAGTTCTTGGGGTGCCCTTTCACCCCGTAAGAAGAAGCAAAATGCATGGTGAATGATGTCTTAAAATTGTGTAGTTTTGCCAATCTGAGCAACCTAGAGGTGAACAGAAGTGGAAAGATTGGGCATGAGAAGAAGTCAGATTTTGGACGAGGTGAGGTAGCATATTGGACGAAATACTAGACAATTGAGATGATAAAAAAGTTAGACTACAGTAGCATTACTGAAGAGAAGTTTCGTGGTGCTTGGAAGTTCAAGTCTTTCATTACTATTTATGTAGACCTTCTTGTTATTTTCGTGGTCGATCGTGTTCAAAATAATATCAAATTAATAATTATTGATTTCATATCATCTTGATTTGATTTTCATAATTATCAAATCAATACCATTTAAGTTAAATATCTTAAATACTATAAAATTAAATCAAAATAATATCAAATCACAATGATTTGATAATTATAAAAATCAAAACAAATTCTTCGACAGATGGGCTTTCTTGTTTTTTCCTCATTTCTATTTTTATCTTGGAAGAGTACGTACAAAAGTCCCCTACTCGTCTCATATGTACTGAAATTCTTTGATGGGCATTCCATAGCTGCCCCCATCTTCTTGTCATAAGCTTCGGCCTCTTTCTTTGGATATACTACTTCAAGAAAATTCTTCTCTGGAAGAAATGAAAACCCAAGAAAACAAAAGGTGACCAAATTCAATGAAATTATGTCTAGCAACTAACAATATCTCTGAAAAGGGTGATTTTCATACCATATTATGTTGGCCCATGGGTGAATACGAGGCCCAGCACAAAAGTTTTTCTTATGACCATAAGTTAATGGGCCGGCAAATTACCTTTTTCATGTTGAAAATCTCTTCGGTGATTCGAAAGATGAATATGTTGGAGGTGTATTAGAGAAAGATAAATGTTTTAGTGGCGAAGATATTTTATAAAAATAAATATATTTATTTATATGTACGTTAGATTATAAAATTATTTTTATTATAAAATAAATTTAATATATCATATGAAATTATATTAATTTATAAATTTATTTTTATAAAATTGATTAAACTATATGTAGGATTATTTTTCAATTATTCTACCGGTGGAATGAGGTGGTAACGATCAACCTTTTCTAACAGTACCACACGTACATTAATTCACCGAAAATGAAAGCGAGGTTTTCATTTGATGTTATTAATTATAAGATATATAGCGAGGCAACTGGAATGCATAAATTAGTGACACTCTGGTACGTACGTACCAAGCCGTAATCAATAACAATTGCCTCACGTGCTGGAAAACTTGGCATAGAAAACACGTGTCATGCCATGTTGTCGAGGCCACAAGTACTGCAAATAATCTGGTCACCTAGCTAGGCTACTAGATTTGCTACAATAGAATAACAATTAATTGTGGGAAATTAAAAATAAAATGTTTAACATTCGTCTCTTGTTTTTACTGGTGATTGTCTTTTATTTTGTAAATCAAATGTACATGAATGAATGAGACTAAATAGAATTTTGGGTCTCTATGAATCTACATCAGGACAATATCTCAATAGAGATAAAAACATCCATCTTCTTCAATAAAAACACAGGCTCTTCTTCTAAATAATATTTAATAGAAATTGCAGGTTTGAGGACTTCTTCTAACATGGATAAGTACTTGGGACTCCCATCTTTTATTGGTCAATCAAAAATTGATGCTTTCAATGGACTAGTTGACAGATTGAGGAGTAGGTTGATTAACTAAAAAACACAGTTTCTGTCTATGGCAAGGAAGGAAATACTCATTAAAGCAATTTGCAAGCTATTCCCACATATTGTTCGAGTGTATTTCTGTTGTCTAAATGTCTATGTAAAAAGCTGAACTCTTTGATCTCGAATTTCTCGTGGGGCAATCAAGACACTGAGACCAAAATACATTGAAAAAATTGGAGTTCTTTGTGTATGGAGAAGCCAAATGATGGAATGGGTTTTTGGGATCTAGAGTCCTTTAATTATGCACTCTTGACAAAGCAGGCATGTAGATTGTTAAATTCTCCAAACTCCCTTCCAAGTAAAATTTTCAAAGCCAAATACTTCCCACACTTATCTGTCCTTGCTGCGATATTGGGATCAAAGCCTTTATACGTTTGGAAAAGTATCTGGCATGCAACACATTTACTGAATAAAGGAATGGTATGGAGAATTGGTGATGGTCAACAAGTTCACATTTGTGAAATATGGGTCTATTTCAAGCTATTTTTAATCATGATGATATAGTTCACATCATGCAGATTCCTATGATTGGTCAAGAGGTTTCAGACAAACTAGTGTGGGGTGGAAATTCAGATGGGAAGTTTGCTATGAAAAGTGTTTACCACCTGTGTAAGCAGCTATCTCAGAGCAATAGAGGGGAATCTTCACAATAGTCTGTAATTCAGTATCTATGGAAGAAATTATGATCTTTGAAAACAACAATTGCAGTGAAATGTGGCGTGCTTGTGTTGATGCCCTTCCCATTAAATTAAATTTATTTAAGAGAAATGTGGTTGCAGAAGCTGCTTGTCCCATTTGTTTACAGGAGGTTGAATCTCCAGGCCATATCCTATGATCCTGTTCCTCAACACAAGATATGTGGTTACTAGGAGATAAGGCTTTTCAGAAAACAGCTATCACAAATCTGGCTTTTGATAAAGTCTTTGTTCAAATAATGGAGAGACTAATATCACAAGATCTACTTTTATTAGATATTATTGCTAGATCAATTTGGTTGAGAAGAAACAAAATGATTTTTTAAGGTTCCTTCCAAGATCCCTGTTGTTCTATATAATAATATTGTAAATCAATGTTCTACGAATAGGACTGATATGTAGACTATAAGAACTCAATAGAGGATAACACAATCTCAGCCACCACAGTGGGAAGCCCCTTCACCAAATTGGGTCAAAACAAATTAGAATGTAACCATCAATGCTGATAATTAAAAGATTGGTATTGGTGTTGTTATGAAGGATAATGAAGGCCATGTTTTAGTAAGTCTGATGAAGCCTCTAAGCTATTGTGTGGAACCTTCTATAGCTGAAGCTAGGGGCTTATTGGAAGCAACTACTCGATGTAAGCAGCTCAATCTGCAACATGATCTTTTTGAAGGAGACTCTCTGAAAGTTGTTGAGGCTTCTTTAAATAAGAAGGAAACTAATGGCCCATTCAGATGTCTGATTTCTGTAATTCGTGGGGCGTTTGACAATTACTCTTGGAAAATAAGGCATATAAAAAGGGAAGCAAATGGGGTGGCACACACGCTTGCTAAGGAAGCTGTGACTCTCACATATGAGTTGTTGGATGACTTTATAGCCAGTTATATTTATCATCTTGTATTGGCTAAAAGCCACACTATGTGATTAATGAAATGTCTTTTATTCCAATAAAAAAGAAAAAAATTGGGCTGCTAGACGTCCACAGATTTGTTCAATGGTGGGAATGGTAGATCGATTTTATGATTTGGTTTCTACATTGATGAAGATTGATTTGCAATTCTTTCCTAATTTCCTTACTATTGCATGGGGTATTTGGAAATATAGGAATCTTAAGATTTTTCAAAATGTTGATTGTGTTATGCAAAAGATTGTTGATGATTGCCCAATGTGTGTTGAGAGCTATAATTGTGTAAAGAACCAGTACTTAGCAGCGTGAAAAGGGAATGAAACAGTATGAGGTATGAGGTGTGGGAAGTATAGCGGAATGAACCAGTACTATTGCTCGATTTGAGAGGTATGAGGTGCTCCATGCATGTTGGTCGACAAGGGAATGAAACAACTCGTTTACTTGCAAGACATGCTTGTTTTGTGGAGGCCGCTATACAATGATGGAATCAATGTCCAGATTTCATTCAATCTCGGGGTTCTATTAGATGCTTCGTTGTAATGAAGTTTGTTGTGTTACTATATTCTGTTCTTCTTTATGAATGAAACATATTTGTTTAAAAAAAAAATTATTCTACCAGTCGAATGAGGTGGGAATGATCAACCTTTTTTAACAGTACTATACGTTACATTAAATTCACCGAAAATGACAGCGAGATTTTCATTTGATGTTATTAATTATAAGAAAAATATTGGTAGCAGTCATTTTTACACACATTATATCGCATTATCTAAACCACATATTTACTAAATTCGAATTTACAATGGAATGAGAGATAGACAATGAGAGAGAAGCTCGGATGTGTGATGAGAGATAAAAAAAATGAAATGACCAGAAATAATCACGTTGTGAGTGTAAAGTATGCACTGTTACAGTGGCTGTTCTCTAATATTGCTTTTAATTATAAGATATATAGCGGGGCAACTGGAATGCATAAATTTGTGACACTCTGGTACGAACGTACAAGCCGAAATCAGTAACAATTGCCCCTAGCTAGGCTACTAAATTTGGTACAATCGAATAACAATTAATTGTGGGAAATTTAAAAAAAAAAAAATGTTAACATTAGACCAAACTCTCAACTAACTATTGGGTATTGTCCCATATTAAATGTGGAACATTTAATAGTGGTTAATTTATTAGTATAAAAAAAAAAATCTCGTTCCTACAAATAAGAAAAAAAAACAAATCTCGAGTAGTTTTTAATGTTGAGAGAAGTTCAAGACCACCTATTACTGAAATTTAGAATTCCGATTTATCAATAGTCTCAATCCAACAGTCCATAAAAGAAACGAATTGTTGCTGTGCCGAGCTAAGACTCCATATGTGAGGAAAAAATTGTTAGGATTGTCGTGGTCACTTTAGAATTGAGTGAGATCCGAAACCATCTAACACTAACCCTATTACTCCTACTATAGCCAACTTCAAATACGGCTACGTTTATAAAGATACATATTTATATGAATAATGCTACAGCCACCGAAGGTTGGGAGCCACCAGTATATGTTTTTTTATGTGTGTTTTTATAGTTTTTTTTATATAGATTTTTTTAACTATTTTAAGTATTTTAAAAAAATAAAAAAATTCATATTATCATTAAAAAATATTTTTTTAATCACGAAGTAAAATAAAAAAATTATATGATTAAGGAAGTATTTTTTTACTTCGTGATTAAGGAAGTATTTTTTAATATTTTTTTACTTTATGATTAAGGAATTATTTTTTAATAATGTTCTAAATTTATTTTATTTTTTATAAATATTTAAAGTATTAAAAAAATCTATATAAAAAATAACTGATAAAAAAACACTTAAAAAAATAGATACGGTGGCTCTAGCATTACTCTATTTATATATATAATATGCCTGGGTTCCTAATTGCATACATTTAAGATTCATCTCGTCTCACTTGTAAAGGTAAATAGTTATTATGAAAAATAACTCAACCTCTTCTTCAATGTCTTTTAACATTATTTTTTTTTACAACAAATTCTTTAAAAAAGCTAACGATTTATAAGTACTAAATTAAAGAAAACTCTCCATTTTTTTTGGTACAATAAGGGCTGGTTTAGATACAGAACTCATCTCATCTCATTATTATAATTTTTTTAAATTTTTAAATAAAATATAATAAATAATTTAATTTTTTCAAATCTTAAAATAATAATATTAAAAAATAATATTTAAATAATATTTTATTCAATTTGTTTAAAATCATCTCATCTCATTTTATCTTATCATCCAAACATGAGCATATGGTTAAATGCACAAAAAGTATAATTTAAAAAAAGAATAGGCCTATTTTACAAAGGAAAATACTATTTTCACATAAAATTGTTACCGAAATCTTTTACCGAATTGCATTTTATTTTATTTTTTTTTTATTTTTAATTTAATGATTAAAGAAGTGTTTTGAATTTATGATTTTTTTTTAAAAAAAAAAAATTAAGTGTTTAAAAAAATGATTGAAAAAAGCCAAAAAAAAAAAAAAAAAACATTTTCCTTTCGGTAGAAGATTTCGGTAACAATCTTTGGGTGCAGCAGTTTCCTTTTACAAATGCTTCCATCCTTCATAAATGCGTGTGCAGGAACAGAGCCTTTTTATTTCCTCCTTGCAAGCAGATCAACCTGTCGTGTGTAATGTACAGGCTACAGCCCAACGCCACCCCTATTTTGTCTCCCTCTCCATCCCAATCTTAATTTCTTACCCCTACTCCTACTCTAGCAAGACCAGACCCCCTGGGACGGCGTCTCCAAAGTTCTAACTTTTTTTTCCGTAATATCTTCGAGACAAAACCCTCAAAAGAAAACTGAAACTTCAAAAAATAATTGCCGTAGTCAGAATGGCACCCCAACCCAAGCCTCTTTCTTCTAGCTGTAGATGACTTGGAGGCTGACGACGTGTCAAAACGACCCTTCGTGCCTTCGTAAAGCCATTTATCTCCTGAAAAATATTTATAATTATAAATGGTGTAATTTTTAAATAATTATTTTTTAAAAATAAATAAAATATAAGATTTATATTTAAAAAATTAATTTTCTTAATAATAAATCTCTTTTTTTTTAAATAATTATATAATATTTATCCACTCTACAATTATATATAAAATTATTACTCTTAACAAATATCGAAAAATGACAGAAGGCATTGAATATGAGTTAAATTAATTAATATTACACGACTCCCCAAATAAAGAGGAGAATGGAAAAGAGCACACGTGGTGAGTGCGTGACTTCCATGCCACCCCCACCCCTGCTCAATCACGGGACTGCCCAGTGCCCGCCCCCACCTCACGTGCTCCCCTCCTCCCAAAAAAAAAAATTTAAAAATAAACGTCTAAACAAAATTAAAAAGTTAAAATAAAATAAAGGTATTTGAACAAATAAATCATAGTACAAGTGGACGGTTTGTTAGATAGCTCGTCTTTAGTTTGACCGTTGACTGATTTGATGTCGGTTATAATTAATTTAAATATGATTAGGAGGCTTCTGAGACGGTTAGAAGGGTAGTTGCAAGTTAACACTGTTCCAATAAAGCATGTGATTGTGTGTGGCTAACGATGGGGATCTACGGCTAATTAGTTTACTCTACGATTTAGATATTAACTTACTATTTGATTTGATACCAATGATCTATGGATACGGTGAATTCTTGCTCCATCTCAATTTATCTATTTTTTTAATATTTTATATATATTTCTTTTCAGAAAAGTATATTTACTTGCTCTAACTCTCGATACGTATCGTTTGGATAGTAAAAAAATATAAAATAATTTTAAATAAAAATTAAAGATTAAATAAAATATTATATATTAATATTATTATTATTTTAATATTTGAAGTTGAATTATTTATTATATTTTATATAGAAATTTAAAAAAATTATAATGATTAGATGAGATGAGATGAAACTATTTTTATATTAAAAAAGAATCTAAATATATAATTATCTTTTAGTATTTCTAATATTCATATATATTAGCATGATTAATGTCACTATCCACATAAAAAATAACAACCCAAATAAAAGCTTAAAAAGATAATAACAAACTTTCATCCTAATTATTTATTTTTGAATAATTTTTATTTATATCATTTTTCATGTTTTATAAAGTTTTTATCGCGAATATGTCGTCTCTACTAAAATAGAGTAATCGCGTAATATTTTAGAATTTATCATACTTTATAAATAAAAAGTGTGAGAATGACAAATATAAAGAAAGATGGGGGGAGATGAAATAAATAATAGACATTTTTTTTTTTCTAGAGAGATCATGATGATCAGTACGTCGTACAAGCCAAATGTAAAGAAGTAGTAGTGTAGGTAGCACGCATGAATTTCGCAATATAGTGATGTGCATAATGAGAGAGTATGTTTTGACACGTTACCAGTTACCAGTATGGATGATGTTACTCATGCATATTATATTGCATGTGCTGCCTAAACATGCCAAAAATACGTAACACTACTTTACAAAAATATTCTTATCTTATAACATTGTTATAAAACATGTGGTAAAAATATGTTGGGTGTGTATCAATACTTCTATAAGAAATTCAATTATTAAAGATGAATGCTATGCATTAGCCACTATTCATTTCCACACTCCATACCTATAGTCTTTTTATAAGGTGTGAGATGTTTTTTATAAAATATGATAGTATTTTTCATAAGATGTGAGAGTGTTTTTCATAGAATATGAAGTGTGAAGTGGTGAATAATAGTTGATCAGAATAGTTTTTCATCCTTAAAATTGAATTCAAAACCCAGGATTACAAAGCTCCTTCTTGTGCATAATATGTGGTGATAGCTTGCAACGGCTTGAGCTTGAGATCAATTTTCGGTGGCCTCATTATCTTCCGTTTCGTATGCTCCAATAATATGTATATGTATATGAGTGTATATATATATATATAGATGTAGCACCGATTGCTGCTTAGACCCAAATTTAGCCACTTAATGACTACTACTCCTAATTATGTGGAATTTATTAGACATCAACTTCACACCAATTTCTGTTGTCGGTGGAAGATCGGAGGCTCGTAAATTGATCGTTAGAAAGAGCACAGAATGAATTGGTAATTAATTAGTAAATTTGGCGTTTTTCTTCAAGAAAACTATTATAATTAGCAAAAAAGGGCAAAAAGAAAACGATGAAGAAAGACCAAATTAAAAGAGAAGGAAGAGTTGCATGGGGACCAGTTTCTTGCATGACCCCGGGCAAAGGGTATTGGGTGGATCTCCCATTAATATTAGGGTAGTGGAAGAGGTGTGCTAACTTAACTGCTGGAAGCTAATTAAAAACACAGAGAGAGAGAGAGAGAGAGAGAGAGATGTAAATACGTACGTGGGGAAGCTTGCAGTAGAGACTGCAATAAGCTAGAACTGCTTTAGTACGCCAGAAAGAGGTGGGGGACAGGCCGGGAGGCAGCAGATGGGGGTGGGGGGGCCACCGCCACGTGAGAGGAACTTTAGGCCGGCATGCAACCGCAAAACGTGCGCGCGCATGAATTCACCAAAGTTTGGTTGCGGCCTAAAACCATGCATGTGAGGGCACTAACTGGGGAACCGACTAAGGGCACTAGTATTGGCTTGGTTAAAATTAAAAATTGGCTAAATTTTAAATAATATGTGCTAAAAAATCTCCACATTGGATTGAAAATCTCTAAAACAATTTGGATGTTAGCTACAGTGATTAGCCAAATTTGAATAACCAAATTGATTCACCAAAAATTAAAATAATAATTTCTCACTCCAAACAAATATTAAAATATTAATTTCTCATTCCAATAAAAATATTATTTGATTTGTAATTAAGAAATTTAGATAGAATTTTTGATGAGTTTAATCAAATATTTTTTGTTATTAGCATTAAATGACTTTTAAAAATATAATTTTTTTAATATTAATTTAATTAGAATATAATTATTATTAATATTAAATTGATAGAATTATAAAATGTGATATAAAAAAATTATTAATTTAATAATATTTTATTATTATAGAGAGAGTAAATGGTTAATCCAATGTGAAAATTGAATTTAAATAAAATATACAAATATAAAAAGGTATGAAATTGACTAAAATTTAAAAATACATTTAACCAATCTAATACTAATACTCTAAGTGATTGGCGCATACAGTCAATTTTGGCTGCTCTTTCCTTGTGGTGATCAGTTAATATTGGCTTTGGAACTTTGAATCAATCGATCGATCTAGAGATATATATATATATATATATATATATCTATCCGTATCAACCTGATGATGAGGCCGCAGAATCGAATCCAATATTCTAGTAGTGTACGCTCATTTCTTTTTAATTCTGTACTGTTTTGTTGATTACTTTCTACTGATTTTTTTTTTTTTAATTTTTTTGATTTTTTTACGTTTGGGAGTTGATCGATGGAGCTGGAAGCTGATCATCTAGCTAGGGTCTATGTCTGACCAGAGAATTATCACCATAAAGACAACAGATTTATGTTTGTTTTAGAAAAACCTGGTACATAATTCGATACTTGCAAAAAATTAGCTTTTTTATTTTTTTTCTTTACATTTGAATAATATTGTTTGAGCCAATTCAGAATTAGATTTTTAAATGCAAAAGTTGACGAGTGAATCTACGAGGAAATTCCCGAATTTTGTCGCCTTACCAATACATAAATGCCCCACTTATCCGAAATTGACCTTAGTTATTTCCTTTTACATCAAGATTCTTTCTTATTTTTTGATCAAATATGGGGGAGAAAGCTGTATTCAATCTCTAAGTAACTTTAGGGCTTGTTTGAGAGTTCAGATGAGACATAAAATTTTCATCTGATCTCATTTCATTTCATATCATCTTATTCTCAAGTATAATTTAAATCTAAAATTTTCAAACTAATCATTATAAACTTTTCAAACTTTCAAATAAAAAATAAAGAACAATTCCAGCATTTTCAAATCACTAAATAAAAATAATATTATAAAACTATATTTTTACAATATTTTAATTTTATAAAATTCTTTATTCAATTTTTCTCTCTCTCCTTTCCCAAAATCTAAAAAATACTCAATTCAAACTATCACATTACTATTCACAAGCTATCTTACTACTATTCACAAATTAGCTTCTCATCTTACTCCCAAACTAGCCTTAACTCAGTTTGGATACAAAGAATGTTTCCTTTTATTTCATCATTATAATTTTTTTAAATTCTCACACAAAATATAATGAATAATTCAACTTTTTCAAATATCAAAACAATAATAATATTAAAAAATAATATCCTAACAATATTTTATTTAACTTTCATCTAAATTCATCTCATCTCAACTCACTATCCAAACGGCACTTTAAAATATAAAGAAGAAAAAAATATCGTTATATATATATATATGTAATGTATACACACGAGTTGAACATGTTGCAAAATTAAGCTAGGTAAATGATCAAATTTAGAGAGGAATTAGACTTTTCACCCTCAAATTATCAGTTGTTTTCATTTTCAACCCCTTTAATTAAGATAGGGCAAAATAATTGGCAACGATTCTAATGCTAAGACCTAAACTAATGGTACAAATTGAGGACTTTAGGTTAATCATTCGTGATGTACATTAAGACTTATGATAGTTTCATTATAAGAGAATTAGTTATTTGCTACCAGTTATTTCATACAAAAATTATTATTTTCTACTAAAATGAGTTTATTATCGTTACAAATAGTTATTTTCATAACAAATAATTTTTTGTAAACACTAATTTTTTTTAGTGTCTGGGGGAGTATATTGTTAATGCCTTAATTTGCACAACAAACCGAAATGGAGGAAAGAATCATCCCTGGCTCACGACAATGATTTGTGCTTTGATAAGGTGCTCTTTGCATTTATTCATATGATAAATAATAAATAAGCGAATAAAAATAAATAAATAGAGACATAAGAATTTACGTGGTTTGGCATAATGCATATGTCTACGGATTGTTTGGAAGCTAAATCCACTATGATTGGTAATTTTACAATCTCTCTAGTGGAGATCATTTGGAGTCATTATATGTAGTGAAGGTTGTACACATGAAACTTTTGTAGAGAGATCTTGTGAGATTTGTGGGGGACCTACTCCTTATATAAAGATTTATTTCCTTTGAGTAATTGAGTCCAACTTGTCTTGTAAAGCCTTTTACTGTTAGAAGTTTGAATCGCTTTCCTTTTAAGAGTATGAGTCAACTTGTCTTATCTCTTAGCTAAATTATAAATTGTTGATTTGACCCTTACATATATAGCGTTGAAAAAAATTGTATTGTAAGAGAAAAATGTAATTTTTCCAAATTTAAATAAAAATTATAGTCATGAAGTTCCAAATATAAGGTTCGCAAAATATTGCTGACGTGGCTATATATAGCTGCCAATCAATATTTGTTGTAGTTGATCAATACCTCCCAAATCAATATTGTTATTTGGATGTTACACTTGGGTAATTACAAATAAATTTAAAATTTAAAATAACTAATTGGTGATATGTTCGGTTTATGAAATAATTTTTTTTTAATAAAATAGCTAATTCATGTGAAATAACTTTTCCATAGTTTGATTTATATTTGTGATAATTAAGAGGGAAATTTCATAGGGAATAGCCATTCATCTAAAAACACGAGAGGAATAACTATTTGTTGAATGAGAAATGATATTTACAGTCGTGAAGTATATAAATCTTACGTAATTTCTTTAAAAAAAGTTAGTAAATACGAGACCTACATACAAAAAAATAATTAATTATTTAATAGTAGACTTCACTCTATAACAAAATGATTGCACAGTAATTACACACTCTGTGACTATATATATATATATATAGCATTACTTGAATAAATTTCGACAAAAAAATAATTGTGGCCACCGAAAAAGAGAAACATTATTCTCAATGTTTTTATAACCGTGTAAAATGAGTTTTGTTTTCCTTGTATACACAAAATCCAAACTCAATAATTCAGACTCAACTTTATCATATGATTACACCGTCCTTTCTTTGTATACAAACAATTACATATCAATGAGACACCTACATCAAAATTATTTCATTGATTTCATTCAATAATAATGTTAGATACATTTAGAGTGTATAAATTTCATGAGCTTCCTTTAAAAAAAATAAGATCTATAATGAAAATATTAATTTTTATGTGAGTCTCAAATTTTTCGTACTTTTTTTTTTAAAATGCGCATAATTTGTGTAAGGGAATTTTTTCTCAGACCTATGGAATGTCCTAACCCAGCCATTGGGGGGACTCGCTATAAGACAAAATATGAGAGAATGAGTGTGGACAAGAAGAGACTAAGACATTGAAGTGTCAAGAGACATGGGAAAGTAATGTCAGGAGAGGAAAATATATATTTGACATTAAACAAGGAAAAGTAAGGTGTTAGGAGAGAAAAAATATGGAATGACTTAAAGCAAGGGGGGGCATGAGATAAAAGATAAGAGGAATCTATGGATTACGAACTCTCTTTTTTTGGGACGGCTTCGACTTTTTTGGACTTTGGAGATTTCTTCTTTAGTTAGAGTGCTCAAGAGAGAACTTCTTCTTCAGCAAATAGCTCTACAGCTTTCATTGTACAGTGAGAAATGAGAGACTATAAACAAGCTTATTATAGTGGAATCTCTCATCCCAAACCTCGTGGACGTAAGCCTAGTGCCCCATGCACCTACAAATCGTGCATGACACAAACTGTGCCATGCAATGTGCACACGGGTGCACATCTTCGTGCACCCAAGAGCTCCGCTCCACCCTGCCGGCAACCACCCGTGGGCCAAATCCCGCTTTTAAGACATACACCAAGGTGCACAGTGTTATGCGCCTATATGAGCCACGACCTGGTCGTGGTGCAGCCAGGGCTTTGTCGGCGGTCACCGAACAAGCTACTGGCACCGTCTGTCTCCTAGGAGACGGTCCACGCCCACCGCCCAACGACGGAGACCCTGCATGACACATGAGCGAGATAGCCCGTGACTGTGACCTTATTGGCCCAGCCTTGCCACGGCACAGCAGAGCCACTGGCGACCACCCAATGATCCGCTAGCATTGTCTGCCCCCTTAGGTGTAGTTCCCGACCACCCTAATTGCGGACGGCGGCACTAGGTTGCATGCGCAGTGCACAAAATTGTGCGCGGCCCCTTTCCACGACCTCCTCTACACATCCCTGGATCACATGGCCACTACATGTCCGCAACCAAGAACCACCATACCTCGGCCATGTTCTACGACCAAGGATCACACAGCCATTAACAGGTGAGCACTACATGACCACTCTACGTGGACTCCTCTCCACTCTACACAGCTACTAACAGGTGGGCACTACGTGGCCTCCTCTCCACTCCTCGGCCATGTGTTTCCCGGCCAGTGGCACCCCAAACAGGTTGGCTCGTCGACCTTCACTCCTTTACACGGCCAGTGGATGTACCCCTTGACCATGTGCGCCACGCCCAATGGGTGTACTCCTCGACCATTTGCATCATCGACAAAAGGCCACGTACACTAGACTCCACAGCCATAATGCTTGTCACTAACAACTCATTAACTGCATGCTCTTCATCTGCTCGGACTAACCTCATTTGTGCTGGATGCTAAAAGAAAAAAAAAAAGGGGAAGTGGGGAAACAAAAGAGGAGCGAGGAAGAGAAGAAACGACAAGAACAACAGCAGATGACTTCGGTCAAGTAGTGGACGAACAAAACAAAGAATGGAAATGGAAATAAAAAAGAGAAGCGATGAAGAGAAGAAACGACAAGAACAACAGTGGGTGACTTCAGTCAAGCAACGAACGAACAGAAAGAAAAAAAAATGGAAGCGAGAATAAAATGAGGAGCGAAGAAGAGAATAAACGACAAGAACAACTGCAGGCAATTTCAATCAAGTAGTAAGCAAAAATCAGTCGTGTCAGCTAAACACTCAGGTTTGTCCCTTTAAAAACTTGCGTGAATTATGTTTTACTAATGCAATTTTTTTTGGTGGTGCGAAATACCAGTTGTACGACTCAACACGATATTTTTGATTAGCGAAATATGCAATGGAAAATCGACTAGTTTCAATCGGCAAAGTCAACTCCACTCAATGGGAATTACATCAACAACTTACCTCCCCGTGAGGCAAAAAGGAAAATGTAGACCTAAAAAGTTGCCTTATCCTTCTCGCAGAGGAGTGCGGGTCGGTCTTTAGTCACTCGAAGATAAAAATTTACCTTTTTCGTAAGCATCAATAAGCGGGAGCGAGTTCAGTAACAAACTATCCGAATGACTTACCTCCATGTGGGATACCAAAGAGAAAGGTAGGCCTAAAAGACTGCATTGTCCCTCCCACAGCATTGAGAGGGATCAACCTCACGGCTCCCCGAATGAATTACCCCAACCTTCGCTACGACAAAGTGTGAGATCAACGCCAGCCTAACCCAAACCTACCATTTCTAGTGATGTCAAAGGGCAAGAGCGGGTCCAGTAAATGACTGTCCGAACAACTTACCTCCTCACGGAAGATGATAGGCAAGCAGACGGCTCAGCCTCCTCATTCAAAAGAGCAGGACCAGCCTCGAGGTAGCCCAAAAAACTTACCTTAACCCTCATCACGGTGAATGAGCAGATGAGCTACATTGATGTCCGAAATTACCTCCCCGTGGGGCAACAAAGGGAAAAGTATGCCTTAAAGGTTGCTTTATCCTTCCTGCGACGGAGTGCGGATTAGTCCTCAATTACCTGAAGGAAAAACTTTTACCTTCCTCGTGAGCGTCAACCGGCGGAAGCGGGTTCAGTAACAAAATTGTCTGAACAATTTACCTCCCTGCGGGATACCATAGGGAAAGGTAGAAGATTGTCTTATCCCTCTCACAATGGAGAGCAAGATCAACTTCACGGCCACTCGAATAACTTACCCCGACCCTCGCTACGATAAAGTGTGGGATCAGCGCCAGCCTAACCAAAACTTACCCTTTCCTACGGTGTCAATAGGCGGGAGCAGGTCCAATAACAAACTGCTCGAATGACTTACCTCCCTGCGAGATATCTGGAAGATAGGCCTAAAAGGTTGTCTTATCCCTCTTGTAGTGCAAAGCTGGTTCATCCTCGAGGTTGCCATAATACTTACCCCAACCCGCACTATGGTGAAGAAGCGGACCAGCCACATCGCTGTCCGAATTACCTCCTCATGAGAGAAAAATGAAATTTGACATGAGACATTCCAACCTTTCCTAGGCAGAGAGCGGGCCGAATCTACGGACCGCCCGAATAATGAAGAGAAAGATACGGACATCATCAACAAAATCTACATCAACGGGATTAGCATCAACAACTTACCTCCCCACGAGGAAAAAATGGAAAGATAGGCGTTAAATGTTGTCTTGTCCCTTTTGTGGAGGAATGCGGGTCGGCCCTTGGCCACCCAAAGACAAAAATATCTACCAACGGACTCTACATCGACGAAATCATCATCAGCAACTTACCTCCCCGTGAGGTAAAAAGAAAAATGTAGGCCTAAAAGGTTGTCTTATCCCTCTTGCAGAGGAGTATGGGTCAACCATTGGCCGCCCGAAGATGAAATCTCCATGAACAGGATCTCCACCAACAAAATCTTCATCAGCGGAATCGCCATCAAAGGAATATTCACCAACTGAAACTAACACTCTTACAATGCAAGAATGAGCAAATGAAAGGGAAAGCTAAGGAAAATGGGCCGGACAAAGGAAATAGGAGTGAAAGAAAAATGCGACGAAAGGAAGACGACTAAGGAAATATGAGTGAAAGGAATGCGGCTAAAGGAAATAGAAAATGAAAAGAAGGTTAAAGGAAATCAAAAGGACAAAGCGACGACATGAAGGCTCAGCGAGTCCCCACCTAAAGACTGACAAGATGAAGAACTAATGGCCCAGCAAAATAATGTGAAAAAATTCCCATCGAACAGATTCGATAGGAGTTGGCGGGGTAACTGCGGGGGGATTTTTCCTCTGCCCATGGAATGTCCTAGGCCCAGCCATTGGGGCGACTCACTAGAAGATAAAATATGAGAGAAAGAGAGGGGACAAGAAAAGACTAAGGCATGGAAGTGTCAAGAGGCATGAGAAAGAAATGTCAGAGGAAAATAGGAGATTTGACATAAAGTAAGGAAAAACAAGGTGTCATGAGAGAAAAAGTAGGGAAATGGCTTGAAACAACGGAGGGGCAGGAGATAAAAGGCAAGAGGAACCTACAGATTGCGAACTCTTTTTTTTGTGGGACGATTTCAACTTCTTCGAACTTTGGGGACTTCTTCTTTAAGAGAGTTTCAGAGAGAACTTCTTTTCCAGCAAATAGCTCTACAACTTCTATTGTACAGTTCGAAATGAGAGGATATAAGAGACTGTAAACAAGCTTATTATAGTGGAATCTCTCCTCCCCTAACCCCCGTGGACGTAGGTATAGTGTTGAACCACATAAATATCTGTGTTCATGTTTTTATTTTCTCTGCATTTAAATATTATTCATCGTTATGAATGTATGTGCTGACACCATACAACCACACCGGACCACTGCCGGTAGCTCCATACAACACCGATTGAGACCCAGCTCTAAAGATCCGAGTGGCTGGGACCTGACCTAAAGGCGTGCGAAACACGACGTTAACAATTTGTATACCTTAAAACTGTATAAATAAGTTTTTTTTAAAATATTATTTGCCACATGTAGGATTGTTAAATAAATTTTGATTTAAATTATTATTTATAAAATCATTTAAAATATTAGTAAATATAATTAATGACAACAAAACTTGATATGAAAAGTTGCGTCTTTTCAAATTTTGTAGGTTCACTGTCCAGAATCTCTAAAACAAATAACTAATTTTGAGTGTGTAGAATTAAGATGGCATCAATGCATTTTGTTTTGACTGACGGACGGTAAAATAGGAAGGGGTGGGTCTGCATCCACCCTCGGAGACTTTTGCTGTGCTCTTGCCAGGCATTTTAATTTTTTTTTAGTATATATTATTTTTTAATATTATTTAAAAAAAAATTACAATATTATAAAACAATACTTTTTTTAACAACTAAATAAAAATAAAAAAATAAAAACGGTAGCCCCAGTGGAATTCCTAAACTTTTTCCAATAGGAAGCCCTACAGAGGCAACCGTTGCAGAAAGAAAACGGCACTGACTGACTGACTGACTGACTAGTCTGTTCCGGTCCGGTTCGCTCCATAAACTTTGGAGGCTATTCTCTCACATGATTTTGTAACTTTTGTTACCGCGGTCCATTTCGATTTTTTTTTTCACCCTCCAAAAGAACAAAAAAACAAACGATAAGGTTTAAAAAAAAAAACAAACGATGAGGAAAATTCAAGCCCGCCGGCGGAACTTAGCATAAAAATTAAAACTCTCTTTCTTTCTAAAATTAACGATGGGTAGTTCAAACTCGACTCGACGATCTGTTTCTTTCTTTTTTATTTTTGGGACTTTCTTTGTAAGTACTTGAAATTGGAAACAGAGCATAGGCTAGGAAGAGGAGAAGGAGAAGGGGAGGGAGAGAGAGAGAGAGAGAGAGGTGCTATGCGGTACTTTTATATTTGGTCCCGCAGGTTTTGGAGCATCGTGTCGGGGAGAGGTTTTATTTTTTGAGAATATTGTTTTATTTCATTAAAGAGGCTTTGTATAAAATTACGAAAAAATATACACAATATTTTACCATTTATATAATTTTTATATACCATATTTTTTTAATTTTTAATTTTTTTAATCAAATATATAATATATTAATAATAAATAGAAGAATTGAATTAATTTAAAATAAACAAACTCAAAATTTTTTTAAAAAATATTAAAAATTTCAAAAAAAACGTGGTACGTAGAGGGAAGCTTGTAACATTGCTTAAAATTATTTTGTTTCCTTAGCGAGGGTGAAGGTACAGAGACTGGTTAAGATCTCCGAGTGCGGGTGTATAAATAAATATATCTGCACTTTTTTTTGTGAACAGGCATACAAGCCTTTGTATTCACAGAACCGAGAAAACTTTGGCGTAGAGGATCACAAAATCCTTTAGGATTTGTAATGGGTAGGTACCCCCCCCCCCCTTTCCTCTGTTTCTCGTGCCCGGTTCTTGGATTTGTGTCTCCTGTTCTGGGTGTTCCTTCATTCTCTTGTGTTTGTTTCTCTGTGGTTGTTAATCCTGGTTTGCTTTTGGCCGGTTTGTGCTTGTCCCCAAGTAATAAGTAGGAAATACAGGGATGTGTGTATTTTAAAGGTTTTGTTTTATGGTTTTGAGAAGGGTTGTGGGATGAATGCCCTCGTGCAGTCGTGCTTGTCCTTGCGTTTTAGTTTCGGTTGCTATTTGGAAACTTTGGGTGTTCACTGAAGTTAATTTGCTGTTTCGGGGGAGGGATTTGTTCTGGTTCCCTTTTTTTTTTTTTTTTCTTGGAATTTGTGTTCTTTTGGGGTGCTGGATTTTTTTACTTGTTTTCTCTGCAATCTAAGCCAAGATCCTGGCGGGTAGAATCTGTGCTCTCCCCCCCCCGGGGGGCGGGGGCGGCGGGTTTGCTCTCTCCTTCCCTCCCTCTATTGCGATTCAATAGCTTGGTGGGTAATGAATGGGTCTTTCCCCACCCCACATTAGCCTCTTGGCCTACCAACAGGCACAACATTCACACACGCCGCCGCCAAATTTTCCGTGGTGGCGGCTTCTCTTAATTGGCTTTCTTTGTGTTCTGGGTAATTCTAGAATTTGTTGAGCTCTTCGTGATTGGTTAGTTCTCCATTAAAGCCCCCACCGACTCTCTGTATACTACCTCCCCCCTCCCCCTTTTCTTCAGTGAGATTCTCAAGCACTCGAGAGGATTTTGGTTTATGGCCTTTTCTTTTCCTTTTTCTCTTTGCAAAATCCAGTATCTTGTTTTGATTGGCTGTTGTGGCTCTCCATAGATTCCCTTTCTTCTCTGACTGGTTAAAATTTAAATTTTATTCCCACAGCTTATATTTCGGATGTCAACATGAGCTTTTCACATGACATGGATGATGAATACGAGAAACTCCGTCGGAGAATGAATCCACCCAGGTATCTAATCTTCTTCTCTTCTTCAAAGTCTCTGAAAGTGACCATTAAATTTGCCCCAACCCTTTCTGAGATTTTTACTCCTTCGTGCCCACTTACCTTTTTTCTCAATCTTTTTACCCTCTCTCAGGGTTGTAATTGATAATGAGGCCTGCAAGAATGCAACCGTCATAAGGGTATAACTTTAGTTGCCTTCTCTTTGTTGGGGTGTATTAGACTCTTTTTTCTCTTTGAGAATCATTTGGTACTTATTCCGTTGTATGATGCAGGTTGACAGCGCAAACAAACACGGAATACTTCTCGAAGTAGTACAAGTCCTTATTGACCTTAACCTTACCATTACCAAAGCTTACATATCTTCTGATGGTGGATGGTTTATGGATGGTAAGATTCTTTTAGGGTTTTTGTAACTTGTTCTCTGATATCCCCTATGTGTCTTTGGAATTCAAAAACTGATTTGATGAACTTTTTTTTTTTCCTTCAATCAGTCTTTAATGTCACCGATCAAGATGGAAATAAGGTTACAGATGAAGGAATTTTGGACTATATTCGAAAGGTGAGTCTCGTTGGACCTTTATCTGTGTTTCTCTAATCTTCTGCAAATACCCAGCTGATTATTTGTGTCCATCTCCAGTCTCTGGGTCCAGATTCATGCTTTACATCCTGTATGAGATCTGTTGGGGTTAAACCATCAATGAACCACACTGCAATTGAGCTAACTGGAAGTGACAGACCGGGACTACTTTCTGAAGTGTCTGCTGTGCTCACGCATCTTAAATGCAATGTAGTGAGCGCAGAGGTCTGGACACACAACACCCGGGCTGCAGCCGTGATGCACGTGACTGACGAGGAAACAGGGTGTGCAATTACGAATCCAGAGAGACTATCTAGGATCAAGGAACTTCTCTTTAATGTACTTAAGGGCAGCAACAAATTCAGTGGAGCTAAGTCCGTGGTTTCCCATGGGATTACACATACTGAGAGAAGGCTTCACCAGATGATGTTTGCCGATAGGGATTATGAACGAGCTGACGACAGTGCCTCAGATGATAAGCGAAGACCTAAGGTGAATGTTGTCAATTGGTATGATAAAGACTACTCTGTGGTCACAATCCGGAGCAAAGATAGGCCGAAGCTTCTCTTTGATACAGTTTGCACATTGACGGACATGCAATATGTGGTTTTTCATGCAAATGTTGATGCTGAGGGGCCAGAAGCTTATCAGGTAATGCCAGTTCCCTCTTTGGCTTAAGTAGCCTTTTGACATTGTTGATGGGGTAGTTTTATTGGTTTCGTTATGGTTGTAGCCTTCTGAATAAATTTTGTGTGAATGTATTGTAGGAATACTATATCCGACATATAGATGGATCCCCTGTGAAATCAGATGCTGAGAGAGAAAGAGTGATACAATGTCTTGAAGCTGCCATCGAGAGAAGAATATCTGAGGTGAGTTTTCTATGATATGATTGGGGATCTGTTTGCTTGGCCGATTGTGATTTATTTTATGTATCTTGTCTATCAATGCCTCATTTTGTTGCAAGCATGGTTTTATAATCCATATCTAAGGACTAAACATTCAGTAGAACAAGTTGATAATAACACTTGGAAGTCTTCTGTTGTTGCACCGTTCCTTTGATAATTGAGAGGTTCCTTCCATTATTTAAGACGCTTGATTTGTTTCTTCCTCATTCAGGGCTTGAAGCTAGAACTCTGCACTACAGACAGAGTCGGGCTGCTATCTGATGTCACTCGCATCTTCCGTGAAAATAGTCTCACCGTCACAAGAGCAGAAGTTAAAACTAAAGCGGGCAAAGCTGTTAATACATTCTATGTTCGTGATGCATCAGGGTATCCTGTCGATTCTAAGACTATAGATTCCATCCGGCAGGCGATTGGCCAGACTGTGCTTAAAGTGAAAAGCCCCGAATACTTGAAACCTGTCTCTCAGGAGTCTACAACTAGGTTCCTCTTTGGTGGTCTCTTCAAGTCTAAATCCTTTGTTAACTTTGGCTTGGTTAGGTCCTATTCTTGAGAAACTCAAACTGATCAGACGTCTCTCCCCTCAGCCGCATACTGGATTACAATTTACAAATTTCAAGCCATTTTCAGTGGACATGTGACTTAATTTAGGCACATATATATCTCAGAAGAGGTAAGGGAAGCATAGGGAGAGTCATGTAATTGTAGATACCACCCATTTGTCCTGCTTTGACCTCTATATGTTACAATGAATCTAACCCCACGTTGGATTTTTGAAATCAGAGAAAGAAAGTATACATAATTTTTCTCTGCCTTACAGTTGATATTCTTGTCTGTTATTACTTTATAGATAGGCTAAAGTGTAATGTTTTGAGTCTAGTTTTGGATTTGTGTCACAAATTTTCAATTTCTTAGGATAGATGCGTTGAGATGCTATTGGGAAACCTAGTTGCAAGAATCTGCAGTGAAAGAGGCACCACAAAGTTGTTGAATTTGTGGATTAAGCTACAAACCTTGACCCCATTTTATTCCAATTCGTCACCCATTGGACGGGTAATTGGAGTGGCGGCTCATCTTTCCGTAGTCTCTTTCAATATTCAAATTCATTATATCTAAAATTCAGTATGCGGGGATCCTCGACATCGCTCTCTGATAAAGACAGCCTGCTTTGTGAGGCAATAATTTGGTTTGTTTCACACTCTGACAAGTCCATCATAAACGCTTTTCTCTTGTGGAAGAGTTCAACTTACAGCTGGGCTGGGGCCGGGCATGTATCTGACCCCTCTTACCTCTTCACAGCCCTCCATCACGAACGTGAATCTCCCTTATTTTCAACATTTCGTCGCTAGCTTACATATCCCTTTCATGTACAATACTACAAATTAGGATGAAGTTTTCTAACCAGTTTGGATAGTAACACTTCACCCATC
>QEOT01009259.1:9093-37392 GCA_003123785.1 Pterocarya stenoptera | reverse complement strand
GAGGGCGGCGACTGCAAAGAAAGTGGAAAGAGTTGTATTGGGGTAGCGAGTCGCGACAAAGAACGCATCAAAAATCATATAAAAAAGAGAAATCGAAATTCTGTACGTGTGAGCATGAGGAAAAAAAAGTAATCTTTCCAAGGAAGAAATAAATTCAGAGGGAGAGAAAACTTGCTCAATCTAGAAGGACTGGTGGGGTGGGGTTGAAAATAATATTTGAATGGTATTATTGGATTGTCTGAATTTGACTGGACTTTCTTTTATTTCCCTCTTTAGATGCTTGAAATCAAATCTGGGAGAGGAGTTGGTGCTAAGCTTCTCATCATCTTCCTTCCCCTCCTCCACTTTCTCTTTTCTTTCTTTCTTTCTTTTAAATGGGAACTGTTTTTGCCCTTTTATTCCTCTTCATTATTGTGTCCATACCTCAAGCCTTTTTCTTTTTCATTCAACAGCACCATTGAAGTATGCTTTGATGGCTTCTGGCTTCCTTTGTTTGTTACATTATAATTTGGAGTTACTTGGGCATCTTTCATATTTATGAGTTGATCTTTTTCATCTTATCTCTAGAAATTTTTTATCCTAATTTTAGAATAGATTTTTATTTTGAAAAAGTACACTTTGCAACCTTAATCTATTAGAACTTTTGTACTTTGTATTTCAAATTATCAAAACCGACACATTACAACCTCGAATTATTAAAAAAGTTAATATTATATACAGTCATTTTTACGTATTCTTTGTATACTTTACTTATGTGCTTGGCCAAATGAATTATTTTATATTAAAAAAATGACGCAAACAATCACATTAATAGAATGCGCAAAAAATAAGTAAAAGTGATTGCAGATAGATTTTTTATTATTAAAAATAAATAGTTTTACACCTTCATTTTATATATATTTATAACGTAGGTCAAACAATATTTGAGAAATTCTACTTGAAACACCTATATATACCATTATCGACACGGCAGACAATCAAACCAATCATTTTTGTAATTGATATGATAGGCATATACATATTTATCACGTCAATAATGTTACACGAATATACACTTGGGTGACGAGAATAGCAAAGCTCATATTTTTTAGATTGAATAAGATGGATAAAGACTTATTTAAACACTAGCTAGCATTTAATAAAATCTCATGTTTTGATTTTGGCTTTAAGTTAAACATAGAGTTTTGATTTCTTCAATGTTCACCCCCATCGAAAAGTGACAAAATGATGGCATCTTATGTAATTAAGGATATTAAAACAGATGGATATTCTTTCTCAGTTTCAAAATGCCATATTATGGTTTAAGAGCGGTGTTAGTCTGCCGTCTAAGTAGCACCGCTCGTAATGACCGCTGGTTATTTTTTCTATTTTTTTAATATTTTTAAAAAATAAAAAAATACATTAATATACTTAAAATCACTTTCTTAATCAGTGAGTAAAAAAATAATAATCAAGTGGTACATTTGAGCAATACAACTTGGGAGGCAAAATAGTATTTTCCTATGGTTTACATACAGAGATTTTTTGTGTATTTAAAGCTTTATATATATATATACATATATAGGTACGAAAGGACCCAAATTATCACAATTTTAGTGAATTCTTTTTACTTTTTATTAGTGTAATTAACCCTCTTTTTGAAACTATTAATGATTTTTGCTTATATGCATATTGGTATACAATTGTTTATATCCAATTAGAAAAAAGATGAATTATTTGGACTTAAAACGCACAGCTGCCACATGATATGCATTCCAGTTATTGAACATGATTAGGTTTTGATATAATCAAAAAAATGGCAAAGGGCTTACTTACTTCATAAATATGACTAATACTAGATAAAGTTGGTCTCGTTTATTTTCAGAGATAAGATGAGATGAGATGAGACGAGTTAAGATTAAAGTTAAAAAGTTAAATAAAATATTGTTAGAATATATTTTTTAATATTATATTTATTTTGAGATTTGAAAAAGTTGAATTATTTATTTTATTTTGTATGATGATTTGGAAAAATTGTAACGATGAGATGGGAGGTTTTCAAAATTTTCAAAATTTTAAATTTTAGTCTTAAAAACAAACAAAGCCTTAAGAGTGTGCAAGTCTGATGCATTTATTTAAAATATATGAATGAATTTTTTTATATATATTTCAAATTTGACTATTTTTTAAAAGAGCGATACTTTTGTTTATATAAATAATTTTTCTATAAATATATCTATAAAATATTTTGTCTTATTACTTTTTTATTTTATCAACTAGCATTTAAAATATAGTGAAATAATCTCATGGCTACATAATGGGTTAGGTTTACTAATTAGATTTTATTCAAAAAAAAAAAAAGGTTTACTAATTAGATTGGTGCGTGACTCGAATGCACGTTTTATCTTTCATTTGAACATATAATAGGGAAGAGGATCTTTTAGCATTCTTTAATAAATTATTCGCATCTTTCCATTTCCAACGTACATCAGACAAAAAGTACTTAGATAATTACAACCTAATACACAAGGCTGCGTTTGGATGCTAAACTCATCTCAACTAATCATTACACCTTTTTCAAATTCCAATATAAAATATAATAAACAATTCAACTTTTTCAAATCTCAAAACAACTTTAATATTAAAAAATAATATTCTAACAATATTTTATTATCTCAACTCAACTCAACTCAACTCACTTCAACATCCAAACTCACCTTAATTATTAAAGGAAAAATAAATTACGATTATGATACAACCATGCATCATTGGTCTTTTAGACCATGTGCGAGGCCTACTGCAAATTCATGAACAATCCTTGAATAATACTAATAATAAGATTCTAGCTCTTTTTTTTATTAGGTCCCGTTTAGAAACACAATTATTTTTATATATTTTTAGACTATATTATTATTATTCATAAATGAAGGTTATATTTGTTTATACAAAACTCTTATTTCATATCATCTCATCTCATTTCAATCATTATAACTTTTTTAAATTCTCATATAAAAATATAATAAACAATTCAACTTTTTAAAATTTAAAAATAAAAATAATACTAAAAATATATTGTAATAATATTTTATTCAATTATTATTTAAAACATTTCATTTCATCTGAACTGTGTATCCAAACCCAACCTAATTTATTACTATTCACATATCATTTAAGATTATACTAGTTAACGTGTCATATTTTAAATGACTTTTCATTTAAATGGCAGAATTATAAAATCATCAAGATGAAAAATAGCATTGTCATACATATATATGTATATGTATATATGTGTGTATCAACTTTGATTCTCTTGAATAGAAGACTTTGTTTATGAATCAAAGTTGATGGAAAGTAAGAACAATCGGCACTTGAAACACGTTTTTGAACAATCGGCAAGGCAAAAGAGTGTGGACAAAGCTTGATTATTCTATTGCATCATTATTTGGAGTACAAGGAGATCAACTTTGACCATTTCAAGGAAAAGATGGCGTGTTCGTCTGACCACACCTCTGTACAATAAACATGTTTGAAGAGAAACATTATTTTATCCTTCACATTTATCCACTTCATTTGACCGCTTGGTCAAAAATTCTTTTTTTTTGTTTTATTAAAGAAGTGATTTTAAATATTTTGATGTATTTTTTTTATTTTTTAAATATATTTAAATATGTGAAAAAATGTGAAAAATAAAATTTNCTTGATTCCTTCTCTAACGCTTTTACAAACCTACCTTGAGTCCATGGAAGGGAAGGGAGAAGAATGAGGAGAGCAAAGTAAAGCATAAAATGGACATGGCTATTTAATACCCATCATCTCTGATGTAATCTGTTAAAAAGTTGCTTGCAAAAATGTTCGAGTTACCGTATAATGTGACCTTTGAGTCTCTCAAAATGGAGCTCATGCAAATTCCCCATGCCCACCTGCTCAGGATAGCCATTGCTCTATCTTTGGTGGCCATATCTGCTGCCTATTTATATTTCACCAATAAACCCAAAGGTATGTTTAAGTCTCTTCATATTATCCATAGATTGATAAAAAAAATATAAATAAAAATAAAGTTGTTATAATGTTCTAACAAAGCAAGTATTAAATTAAAACTGTTTATATAAATTGAGAAGTTCTTGCTTTTTATAACGTTTCAAATGGCTCTAACTGTATCAATGACCAGTTCTTTTGAAGTATAAGCTATGTGGCTTGGGCCTTCTATTGGGACAGTACATCTTGGCTCAATGATAAAGTTGATTCCCTAGAGGTGTAGATAGGAGGTGATGGGTTCAATTCTATCCACTGACTTGTAGTTTGAAACTCCAAACTCCCAAGAAGGGAAGTGTTTATTTCATAGATATTACTTGCACTCAGGTTATTTACTGAAACAGGAAATTATCAATTTATCATTACCTCTCTAATACCTACAAATTGGCAACTATTTCATATGTAAAACAAAAAACCTCCATTAATCAATTTTCCAAAAACTTGCCACTCCACTTCACCTATCCCTACACAGATGTCAACATCTAGCTACTACTTTGAATTAGTTTACCAACACCAACAACATTACTTACCTCCTTTCTGAAATATATTTTGCAGTCTCGAATTATCATTATTTTTCAATTTGCGTGCAAGAATATCAAAATTGTCAATGTACACGATAAATTGTCAAATTTTAACAATTTGCATACTCATTATGATCTAACTGTTAAGATTGTGCTATACATGCACTATTTTTCATGGAAATGAATGCTCAGATTTTGACCAAATATGTAAATTATCAAAATTTGATGGTCTAAGGCTGAGATTTGACAAATTTGGGAGTTTAGGATGCAATTGAGATAGCGGTGGTAATTCATATGTGCAAAACATAAGTTCCTGTTTTTGTTTTTCAAGTTTTCTTATGGTCTTAAATTCCTTCTTTGCCTGCCATATGAATGTTCTGGTGATGTCTGTTCAGGTTGTTTAAATCCTGACAAGTTCAACGAATTCAAACTTGTTAAGAAAACTCAGCTAAGCCAGAATACTGCAAGGTTCAGATTTAGTCTTCCTACACCCACTTCAGTATTGGGTCTTCCCGTCGGACAACATATAATTTGCAGGTTCAAGTAGCCCGATTCTGTCAGTGTCAATGATTTCAGAATTGCAATGCATTTGTCTTCTGCATAACTCTGATGTTTTGTTGTTGTGCATAAACACTTCAAAAGTTCTCTGAGGCTTTGAAACCTTCTTGAAATATAGATTATGGGTGCATAATGTTAGAACTTTCTTTTGATAAATTGAGTTATTTGTTTGCTCATTTTGTTAATTTCTCCAGTTAAGCTTATTGAATATGATTGTTCCAACAGTTTTTCGAACTCTCCTATGTTGCTTTTATCAATTCCCAAAGTTGAGTCTCACCGAGAAGTAAATCCTCAAAACTTAGTTGTCTGTATATACAAATAATGGACATCTAGTTGATGCGATAATTGACAAAAATTGAAGCCTAACAAGCGTTCCCTGGTTAAGCAGAGGAAAGGATAACCAAGGTGAAGAAGTGACTAGACCATATACACCAATTACTTTGGACTCTAATGTGGGTTACTTTGAACTGGTTGTAAAGGTATATCCCATCATCTCCCTTTCATCTAAGAACATGTCTTCGCTCATTCATTTCAGTGTTATTCAGCAGAACTCAGTTTCTCATTTTGATTTTTCCTTTAAAAGATGTATCCCAAGGGAAAGATGTCCCACCATTTCAGAGAGCTCCGAGAAGGCGATTACCTGCCTGTGAAGGGCCCCAAGGTACATCTTCTATCTTTTGGGGGATACCCACTTATTAAGCAATGTAATACATACACGTCAATGTTGGTCTCTAATACAGATAATAGTGTTAGCCATGGAAATGCTGATAGATTGTTTAGAACTTCTGTTATGTACATGGGCTTGACACCTTGAAGTTAGTGATAATATTAGGTATGAACTCCAGTTACCCTTCATTGCAGATTCCTGTAAAATATGGTTGCGAGGGCTATGCAAATCATTGCAAAACCTTTCATAATCACACTGTTGACTGTTGAAATGGAACTCTTACCATATGTAGGTTTTAAACAACTAGTAGTGATGAGTTTCCCTTCAAAATGTTGTAAACAAAGTCATTTAAGCTACCCATTTTGGACCATATGCACTTCGGTTGTACATTAGATCCTACCCTATTATCTTAAGCAACAGTGGGAGCTATAAATGTATGCCTAAATCAGTTGGTATTACGTATTGCATACTCATTAGAACCAAGATTTCCAAATTCTCTGTTTTTTCATTTTATGAGTTAAATTTTCGTGCTTAAAAGGGGCGCTTTAAATACACACCTGGCCAAGCTCGAGCTTTTGGAATGCTTGCAGGTGGCTCTGGCATAACCCCAATGTTTCAGGTACATATGTGAGCATTTAAAAAGCAGAATTTCTTCTTCTTCTTCTTCTTCTTCTTCCTGTTTAGCGATCTGATTGGTATCATTGATCTTATCAAGCATTCTGTTGATTTTTAAAGGTTCTTATCTCTACTTCTCTCTTTCTCTCTTTCTTTGTCATTCCTTTTTTTTCCAGCTCATTCGAGCCATACTAGAAAACCGGAAAGATAAGACCAATGTGCATCTTATCTATGCCAATGTCACCCTAGATGACATTCTATTGAAGGTAATTTGCTTGCTTCATTTTTTTCTCTTATAGATGAGTGTGCAGTGCACTAGTTTTTCTTTACTGGATGAATTAGAAAAAAATTGCTCAACCAAACAGATAGCACACCTGTCAGAATCATTTACAAGACCTTTGTAGCAGGGCACTCCAAACGGCAGAAACATAAATAAGACAAAGCAAATTATAAAGAGAAAGACATCAATAGAAACAAACTAAATGTAATTGGAAACAGCAATAGCAATTCCTCAGCTTTGACAGAGTCTGGTTGATTCGTTCTGCATCCAAGTTGTCCTCATAATATGAAATTTTCTTTTAGAACTATATCTTATTTACCTTTTTCTGCAATTCTTGCATATAAAAGAAGATGTAGCACATATAAAAAGAAAGAATACGGGTGTTTAACTTTAAGTTACATATGATAGACATGAGGGTCTTTTATCATTCTACCATTTTTTCAATATCAGACACATCAATCTCTTTCTCCAAGTCTCTTAAGTTGACTGTCTCTTGATTCATTATTTTCTCTGATGTAGTAATGATGAGAGTGCATTTTTTTTTTATGGACTTTCTGCAGGAAGAGCTAGATGCCTTCGCTAGAAATTTCCCTAATCGTTTCAAAGTCTTCTATGTCTTGAATCAGGTCAGTTCCTTTGGTACAACATTTCCTTCAAATTTCTCTCTTTTTAGATGTGCCAAGGGAACACTTGCAAAAGATATCCCCTTGATTTCAAAAAAAAAAGGTTTCCCCTTGGTGTAAGTATGTGTCAAAACTTTATCATTGATGCTCACTCTATCCCATAATTGCCAGCCTCCTGTGCCATGGAATGGTGGCGTTGGGTTTATAACCAAGGAAATGATTCAAACGCATTGTCCAGCACCAGCCCCAGATGTTCAGGTTAGTTCCCCAATTTTTATATTTATTTCAAACGAAAACTTGCAAAAGTTCCTTCTCATGACACGTGCTCTCTAACTTGCACTCCTCACTCGGCTAAAACATTTGCAGATTCTGAGGTGCGGTCCACCAGCCATGAACAAGGCCATGAAAGCTCACCTTGATGCACTTGAATACACATCAGACATGCAGTTCGAGTTCTGATTTACTGCCCTTCGTTTGTTCTTTCGTTTCCATGTGTTCTTATGTACAACCGACACTTTAGCTCGTGATTTGCCACTAAAAACAGCATCACATAAAGAATGATTACTAAGTATGAATTGAACAACTCGTGGAATAAATAATTCCAATTCTGATGTTTTCTGTTAATTATATTCCAAGAATCCAAGGGATGATTGACTAGAAAATCTAAATCTACTTGGTTAAGGCTCTTTTTGATATTGAACTGAGTTGAGTTTTTTTATGAATAGTAATGAGTTAAGATGGTGAAATGAGTTTTGTAGGATCCACCTAAGATGAGTTTAGATGCGTTTGGATGTTAAGATGAGTTTAGATATATTTATGGTAAGTTGAAAAAGGTTGTAAGTTTCGCGTATAAAGAGGTGTTGAGTTGAAAAATGTTGTGAATCTCATGTGTAAAACAATTTTGAGTTGAGATGAGTTAATGATTTAAGAGTTGGGTATTTGAATATTAGACTCAGTTTAAAATTAGACTGAACTGAGTTAATCTCAATTCCAAGTTCCAAAGTCAGCAAGCATGAAAATCACGAGGCAGTTTGAGTTCCAAACCACAAGAAAGCCTAAAAATTATAGAAACTCCACGAGTTGTAGTTATTCTTTTTTTCCAAACCATTTCTCAGAAACTGAACAAAGGTCAAGATTCAAATCCCATCAAGACCCTATCTCAATGTGAAGGCGAACCAAACAATAACTCATCTATTACAACTTGAGCTACCCAATCGACTTGATACCAAGCAGCTCACAAGTTTTTTATACATAGAGTAATTCAAGGTCTCATCATTTCGTGAATACACAACTTTCTTTCTCTTTTATTTATTTATTGTTCTTTTTCTTGACAACGCAATATTTATATATAAAGATGCAAATGCAGCCACAACCATTGGAGTATACCTCTTGATTATTCAGTTGACAAGATTGGAGCGTTCATCCTTCTTAAGTTTACAGCTTTCTCGTTGAATTTAAAGAAAATACAAGCTATCAAGAACATATAATGTCACTGGTTTGAGTCAAGATTGATGGAGCCTTTTTCAACACAAAAAAGGGAAGAAAATATGATGTTCCGTTTTGAATCTTCCTTTGAAAACTTGACAGATATAAACTACCTATTCGTCTAGCAAAGAGATTATAAATGCTAGATAAATGTAAGATTCACACTTCTGTGTCTCTAATGTGGGAAGTAGCTTTTGATATGCAAACTCTGATTGATAAGAACTACCTCCATCCAACAATCCTATATATTGTGCAGTGACAGCGAACTTCGTGATAAAGGACTGCCGATATTTTTCAAACACATACAAACACATAAGAAACGTGTGTCGTCTGTGCATCCATATATACACAGAAAGGGGTAGCTTTCTTGAGGCAGATTATTTGCTCCAGTGCATGCTATATTTTTTCATCCCCAGTTCTATTACATTCTTAACGTTTTCAGACAACCTGCACTCTACATATAGCAGTACCACGCTCAAGAAGGAAAAGAGTCGATTCTAGTCAATGATTTCACCCTCTTCTTCCTCGGGAATCTCAATGCCCACACCAATACTACCTTCTCTCCTAACAAGGCTGGACACTTTTTTCGCTTCTGCATCAATTTTTACGTCAGCATTGTTGTTGTCTTTGTTTTCATCGTCATCACTATCTTCACTCTCACCACCATCATCTTCACCATCACTCTCACCATCATCATCTTCAGCATCTTTACCCACAGCTGATGATTTCTCTTCAATTGCATCATCCTCACACCAACTTTCATTAACTATTACCAAAGGAAATTTGAGTGGCCTATCCGGCCAATCTTTGAAGAAAGAGTTCATCACCATGAACCTAAAAACCTGCAACAAGCGGCGTTTATCTCTACTTATATCTGCACTCAGAAGCTTCTGCAGTAGTGTTGGCATTCTCTTGTTCAAAGAAGGGACGTTAGATGAATCCTTGTCTTCATTGTGAACAACAGATGAATCCTTCTCCTCTTGCCTCTGCCTCTTAGCAAACCGATCTTTTTTGTTGCGTCTTCCCCTTTTATTAAACTTGTTTTGGAATCTCCCCTTCTTAGTCAACTGCCTTTTGTTCTCTTCCCTTCCATGCCCTTGCTTCTCTGTATCTGACAGATAGTGGGATGGTACCTCTGCAACTTCAACTCCCAATTCAGCTTGCTTTGCTAAAATCTCCTTGAGTTGCTGGAAATTAATATTATAAGACATTTAATTCTATACAGGAAACAAGTTTATAGAAATATATATTATATATATATGCATGTATAACTGAAAACTAATAGTAACCAGAAATAAAACTAACACAGGCCACTGAGAAAATGAAATGCCAAGGTAAGTAGGGATGTTTTAGAAATTTCTCTCTCCTTCCTTTTCCCCCTTTCAGGGAGAGAAATATAGTTTCTACACATGTCATGAAAAAGCAATATACATGTAATTTCCTGGGCTCCCTAATTAAATTGAGATTATCAATAGAGGGGGAAAGATTACCTTGGGTCTTCAATCTGCTGAGGACCCTTAATATTCGAATATCTTTATCCGTAAAATGAGACACTATAGTTCTACAATTTTTTAGGGAACAAAAAGAAAAAGCAAACAAACATAAACAACATGGTAAGAACCTACTTCAGAGTGAGACTGGAGATTGCCAAAGGACACCTTTCGGTATCATCTTGTGAGACATAAAAACAAGTTCCCTGAGCAATTATGGTTTGATAATAGACATATTGGTAGTGAATAATTATAAGGTATCAAAGAAACATAGCTATGATCACTATAAGTCTTAAGCACATCAAGCTCCAACACCAGTAACTAGTTATTCTCCAGTTTCTTCTTTTTATGAATATCTTTTAAGATGTTAAACTTTTTGGTCAGAGGGAAGGAAATGGAGCAGGATGCAAAGAGGGTGGAAGGGAAACTACCTTTTCTTCATGAATTTATTGTCCGTACAAAGAATAATATTAGAGAAAGTAATTGGTGGGTTCAAATACGCTAAGACAAATTTTTCTATAAGCATATACCCCAAAAGAGATTTTAAAATAAACTCTCTTCTAGCAAGCCTTTCTTTCCATCCCAACAAACCCATTCTCCCATTTTCTCATTCCATTTCCATCCTACCATAAAAGGTAAACACCTTTCTCTTCCTCACCCATTTCCCCTGTCCTTCCTCGCACTCGAACCAAATGATTAAGAGAGATGACACTTTGTCTGCTCAGTGTCTCATTGAATATATTTTATTCATTCTTTTTTTGATAAGTTGAATATATTTTATTTCTTTCAAGTAACTAGCTCTGTTTTAGTTGGCCAAAGTGTCATAAGATTAAGTTAAAAGACTGCTCAAATCTCATGCAAAGACACCAGAAGGAAAAGAACAAAAGAAAGATGAAAAGTAAGTTATTGTACCACTTTTCGTAGTTTGGCATCTCTATCAATGCCCCCAGAGTCTGATAGCTTTGCAGCCTGCTTCTGCAGATGATGAAACAAACCATCAGAACATTGATATCAGACGGAAAAACATGGCAGGGAGGTCCTGAAATAAATTAAACCTTCTCTACGTTGGATTTTGATGGGTAATTCTTCTTTCGTGCTTCACGCCACAGCTGGACTTCTTGTTTTGAGTAGGTCCAAGAAAGAAATCTTCTTGTTTGAAACATTATGGAAAACATGCCCATGCACAGAAACATGGTGACAAATTAGATTTTATTTTTTATTTTTTTATTGACACTTATAAAAAATAAAAATAAAAAAAGATATTTTTTTAGTGGCACCAGGTGTCCGAAAACAGCGTCCCGACTAAACCCGGGGGACAAGTTAGATATTTAAGAAACTGTATAAGTAGGAACTAATTCATTTTGTATGCCTGCCCCCCACCCCCAAAAATAAAATAAGAAACAAATAAAATGAAGGAATGTAGGGACTAGCATATGATCAAGCAGCAATTGGCTTAAAGTCTAGCATCTCCATAAACAATAATGTTTACAACTTGAATGAGTGATTTGTAATGTGTTATATAGCAAGATGAAGCAGCAATTTACCTCTTTCGCTCCCTGGCTTGGTTGGTAGAATTAGCTATACCAAATTGTCCAGACCTCTCATTGCTCGGTCCTGGGTTTTTTTTTNGACAACATTGCAGGGTCCAATGTTTTATTTATAATCATCCAGTTGTGGTTAACAAAATTGAAAGTTGGTCATATATATCTCAAGATGAGATTTACTTGACAACCATAGCCACCAAAATGCCATATGGTGAGCATAGGCTAATTAATGGCCCAATGATGTAGGAAATCAGGGCTTTGCATTGCAAAAGCCTTATTCATATGTCTAGGTGGAGTATTCGTTTGAAAAGTGCTTTTCCATGGGAAAGAAGAATCCCTCCTGAAGCACACAGCCACAAAAGGAGAGACAGGGGGGCAGGTAGGAGGGGAGAGAGATATCGATCATCTTCAATAATCTTGGACTGCCTAATATCTCTCACCTTTGAATAACAGCTTGGATTTCAAAACTGCTCTTCACATGCTTTTGCTAGTTTTCTAATAGAGGCTAATTTGATAATCTCTAGATAAAGCTAATCTTTTCATCCTATGTTATTCACTTGTACCTCATAAGAATACAAAAAAACTTAACCTTATCAAAAAAGATACAAGAAAACTTGAACTATTCCCAACCCAGGGGGGTGCAGAGAAAATCTGAACATAATGTATGGCAGCAAGGTATAAAAGCACAAACCTTTCCCCTTGTGTTCGTAAGGAAACCCAGACTGTTTCTTTGCATTTTTCATACGATGAGACTGAGACTTGTGAGACCTGCATATATTAAATCGACACAAACTGTAAGCAACCAATCCAGGACTTTGGAAGTAAAATGATGGAAAAGGGTAATCTATAAAAGAAAAATATATATACCCCACTTGAGAGAGTCCACTTTTTGAATTCCTTGTGAATTTTTTGTTGGGTGAATGTTTCCAGTTGGAGCCCGGAATATTACTCCCACCCTTATCAATAGGATTGCCCTATTATAATTGATAAAACTGAGTGCATTAAATATTTCAAAAAGATACCACAAAATTCCTCTTGCCAAAAAATCATCGATTAATTCCTGTATAGAGTGCAACATAAAGATACCTGTGACCATGTGAAAACGGGAGTTTGCAAGTTTTTAGTATGAGGTGGTTGAACCGGACAACGATTAAGTGGTGTGGAAGAGTTCCCTTTCAATTGCTGAGCTGCAACAGGTCCATTCATTGTAGGTGGAGCAAAGTTTTGCTGATTCTGGTTATCTTGCTGCCCAACATGATTATAAAGTACAGGACCAAAATGCATATTCGGAAAAATAGAAGGATTTTGAGGAACTGTGGCCTGGGTTGGTTGATTGAGGCCACCCAACATATGTGGAGGACATAAAGGGATACCGTAAGGACCAACTTGAGAAGAAGCCGGCATTTGCAAGGGCACAAGTTGGTTCACATTTTGCAACATATTTGGAAAAACGTACTGCCCATTCAGCAAACCCATATTTTGATTGAGTTGTTGATGTAAATTTGGAAAATTATGGACAAAAGGAGGCTGCGATGCATTGACTTGATTTGCATTCTGCATCAAATTGCAGAATTGTCCATTAGCAGGAAACCCTGCAACGGGGTTCATATTGCATACGCTGTTTTGTGAACCAAACCCCACATGGGGTAGGCCCTGTTGAGAACCCAAATGGGGCATACCCAGATGATTATTTTGCAAGGGAAGAGCATGGTTAGGTACATTCATGAAACCAGGTTGAGTAATGGGAGGCCGCATGTTGGGGTTCAAATGGGTATTAGAATTACTCGGGGGGACTTGAATTTGAGAATTCTTCGTGCCAAACTGGCGTTGAAATTGCATGGTGTTTTGCACCAAATTACCCGAATTTACAAGGGGAGGGTTTGATTGCATAACCTGATGAACGAACAAATTAAACACAAGAAAATAAAAAGAATTAGAAAAGAAGAATCAGCTCGAGATTGGATAAAAGCATTAATTTATAAATACTGTCTTGAGAGCATCCGTAGAGAGAGTGAGAAAGAAGGAAATAGAGTTACCTGTTGAGAAGGTGGAGTAGAGAGAGCATTAGTTTGCTGGCTATGGTTGGGAAGGCGAGGGAAGGAATTGTAGGGAGGTAGCATCTTTGAGCATGGAGATCAAAGTAAAAGTTCACGGTATTGAAACTGAAAGAGTGACTATGTTTAGGGTTTTAGCCTTTAGGTTGTCAGTGGAATCAGGGTTTTAGGTTACATTTTTCTTCCATTCTTTTTTTTTTTCTTTTTACAGTTGGAATGAATTGATATTAAAATTAAAAATTAAATAAAATATTATTAAAATATATTTTTTAATATTATTTTTATTTTTAAATTTAAAAAAATTAAATTTTTTATTTTATTTTATGTAAAAATTTAAAAAATTTATAATAATTAGATAAAATAAGTTAAAAAAAATTATAAAAACAAACTAGATTAAGATATTTACAGTTGCGCAAAAATCGTACGTTATAAGGATCGGATATTTTTATTTATATTGCAAGTTGTAAAGTAATTAAAAGAAAAATATTATTTCAAAAATATTTTGAGAATTGTAAAGAGGTATTCCATCTGTATTATTTTCTCTTAATTTAAAAACAACACTTTCTATTTATTTTTTGGATAATTAGACTTTACCCTTTCATAAAATTATCTTCTAATCGTAGAAAGTTTCCATTTATTCTTCTAATCACTAATGGGTTTGCTTATAATCCCACAAAAAATTATAAACGAGAACTTCTACAAATACAAAAAGAGTATACAAAGTAAACTAAAAAACCGATGTAGCTTCATGAAATTTTTTAGGTCTACTTTATAATAAAAATAATTTTACAATCTGACGTATTATATCAAATCATATCAATTTATAGATTTATTTTTAGATAATCCCTTCATGACTAAAATATTTTCCGTGCAAAAAACTAATGGAAGACTTACACTGGATAATGGATATGCTTTTGGGAAAAACTATTTTATCTCCTACTTGTACCATTCCATTTGACTGCTTGACAAAAAGAAAATTGACTTAGCGATTAAAAAAGTGATTTTAAGTATATTGAGATATTATTTTTTATTTTTTAAAAATATTTAAATATATTAAAAAAATGTGAAAAGAAAAATTTTTTTTAAAAAAAAAAAAACACCCAAAAGGCAAAAGCGGTAAACTTGAGCGGGGCGATAGAGTACTCTATGCTTTTATCATACTCATTTATCTCTATCATTATTCTTTGTCGCCTAATGAGATATCACAGTATTATCAAATGCGACAATTGAGAAAAATGAGCCATCTATCTCAATGGATATTATTAAAACAGTTTCGTGCCGCTTTAAACCAGGAAGTCCCTCTACAAATCTCCAAGATGCTCTGCTTCATTTGATACATTAACCACAGAGGATAAAAAATGAATATACTTCTCTGAAGAAATCACCTCCTTCCATGTAATCATCCCTTCAAATTGCTGAGTTTTTCATCATATATCACAATAAGCAATTACAAACAAAACCTTTGCATCGCCGACTTCCCCAAGTTTCTGCAGGACACCAAAGTTCATAAAGTTTGCAGCATGTAGAAGAGGGCATTTTAGCATGAAATCCTTTCCTTTTTCTTATCTACCCGGTCCATGGTTCGACAACCTTGTTCTATCCAATCGTTCCTAACTAGAACTTTGAAATTAACTAATTGGAACATCAAAACAAACGAAAAAAAATAATGTCAGTTCCTCAGGAATTCATAAAACTGAGCCGGTTGTAATTTCATTTGATTATTATTGCATATAAAATTAGAAAGGGATTGTTCGAGAAAGCATCCTCCCTTACCTAGAAGCAGAGGCTACCCTAACCCATGTAGCATACATACTATGATCTTTGATCCTGCACAAATACATCAGACACGATATTAAAGAGAAATATGGGAGAAAATAATAGTATCAAAAAGCTTCAGTGTTATGACAGTGGAAAGAAATTTGATCACAAATCCTCATCCTAACTATAATTGAAACAAAAACTCATTATTTATGAACATCCGTCAAGGTGCAGCCTAGTAGTTGAAGGCCGGACTGGGGATGAGCTGTAGACTCAAATATCGTGGATTCAATTTCACACTAGGAGATCTCCTGGATTTTTTAATACACGGTTCTCCAGGGTTTACATTTTTTATCAGTATGTATCCAGGATTTAATACATAGGGGTGGGTCCAAAGGGCCTTACATCGGTGAGCTTCCACGTCATAAGATATATATTTATAAGCAATAAACAGAAGATGGTAACTTAAGTTAAATAATTTAGTGAAATACCCCACTAAAGCAACTTAAGGTACAAACAACAACAGAAGGGGCCAGATCAAGACAGTGAAATTGTGGTTTAGACAAGAATAATATAGTTTTTATCACTCAGGTTAGAAGGCTGATTGCTCAATTTTAAGGTTCTCTCAACTATTTGTTTTTTTAAGAAAGTGAGTTTATCTCACTGTTTCTAGAAATATCTGATGGAACACAATTCTACAACCATGCTAGTTTATCCTATGTTGAATTATGTCACTTTATCTTTTCTTTTTTTATCAGTAACCAAAGGCATGCACACAATATACCGTAAAAGAGAAAATCAATTAAATAATAGCCTATGAGAAAATGTAGGCATATTAAAGTCAACTCAAACTGTTGCGGCCATAGAGGGGACAAATAGTATCCAAGAGATGAGGAGAAAGATCATGAAACAAACTCAAAAAAGGAATATTTCACTTACAAGTAAACATCATCCTTATTGATGTCAGCGAAGAGGTTGATATAAAAGCGAAAGCCATCAGGACTTATGTCTCTGCATATCAAACCTGCCATGTAGAATGGTCAGTTAAATGTACAACTACAACAGTAACATCCCTTCTAAATTTTTTGCAGTAGCTTACCTTTGCTCTCAGCTGTTAGAAGATGTTCCTTTGCCATGCCAGGAGCAATTCCTAATGTCATTGCAGCATCACTTGGACTTATCCCAGTTCGGAGGGCATCCGGATTTGTCACAAGGGCCGTGATTCTTGCAAAAACCTAAATATTATAGCACAAGTCAGTTATTTTGTCATGATATTTCAAATAGCGTCTGACATTGTGCAGAACACAACGAATGAAAATAAATTTGATGAATTGTTTTGCCAAGTGTGTATATTAAATACAAAAGCAGCAGTACAACTAATAAATTTGATTTTCTTAATTTGCTGCAAACCTTGTTAACTTGTTTTGGGGGGTTTGGTGGGTTCCGTCAACATGTGTTAAGATGATATAGAAGCACATCCATTTCCATATACATTTGTAAATTACTCAGGGATTGAATTCTTAAAATAAATTTACAAAGAGAAATATTAGAAGTCTTTTGTTTGAATAAGTTATCGCTGTTAGAAGCTTACCCTCTTCCATATACTTATTTAATTTTACATGAATTTTATTGGCAGCTACCTCTATATATAGATATGTTCAAATATCAAAGACAGAAGTGTCGGACTAACACAAAAGTACAATGGCATATCCAGAGATCAATTTATTCAACTTATTATGAATAGAAGTGGAGCATGAGAGATAGAGAAAGAGAGAGAAGGGGGGGGGGGGGGGGGGATGGGAGTTCACCTCCTCGTCACTGTGGGACTTATTCTGGATGACCATGACTCCGCTATCGAATTTCCGAAGCATCACCGGGCTGTGCAAGAAAGATATTTTTTTATACATGTAAATAATTAAAATATCCAAAGTTATCTAGGGAAGGAACAGTAAAGAGCTACATAAAAGAGAGTCCATTTCCCTCAGAATGCTTCAGTTTACTTGCTGACAAATTTCCAAGTTTAAAATAAATGAAAAGGAACTCAAGGGACAACAATATATAAAACATTCTTTCAGATTTTGCACCCTTATCACAACCATTCGGCAGATTGCAACATAAATAAATTGTATAAATGTTCAACATACACATCAAACTTCTCCCAGAGAGAACATGCCCGCAACAAATCCTCTGGTGAGATCAACTCTGTGAAAAAGGGAGATACAAAAACATATTTCACATTCTAAAAAGTGGACAATATATCAATAACGTTTTAAAAAGGACCATGCTCCTAAGAAAAACAAGATACAAAAAGTACAATTAAGCAAACCTGTGCCTCGAGCACGGTTGAAGTGACAATAGACATCTATAAGATTCATCATTCCTCCAGCTCTCTCAAGTGGAATTCGGACAAAATCTGCCAACTAAGTGTTAAAAGATATAGGTTAAAATTTTCTTTTCAAGAGAAATAAACCAGAAGGTAACCAATATCAACACAAGAAGTTAGCAACTCAATTTTAGAACACAATCATGATCTCTAATGCTCTTTACCAATGGTATACGACAAAGAAGTAGAATAGAAAGACAGAGAGAGAAGTACACAGAGATCCATCCTCTGTGCTGTTTCACTTTTGTTTATCATTCTTAAAAAAATGATTTCTTCTACAATGGCATAATAATAGAGAAGATTACATTATTTATTAAGCATCTGTTATGACTTTTTTTGTCTATAAGTCACATACTACACACAGATTGTTAACAGCAAATGGATGGACTTACATTATCCTGAAACCCATTTTTTCATAAGAGTAAAAAGTATTAATAAGTGCAAAAAGCACAACCCAAGTACAAAGGGGTAAATCCCGAGACACATTGTTCATGAGGTTTGATTAAAATAATTGAAAACTAAAGACTGCAATGAAAGGAGTCAAAGTAAGAGCAGTGTCCATACATTTTTCCCTTTCCCTTTCATTCTGTTAAAACTCGATAACAACTTTATGTAGTTTCCAGCATCAGCTCAGCTTTCAACATATATATTTATTATTTACATTCAATTAACAAAAAATGACAGGCAAGTGCTGAAGTTGACAATAGGAATGAAAAAGGAATCATAATTCTAATTTAAATCCTCGATTCTATTTGTTTATATCACACTCTTGATACCATCCTAATACAATCAGAAAGCTTTCTGATAAAAGGATACTTTTTTTTTCTTTGATAGGTAATCATAGAAATTTTATTAATGAAAAATTCCAAGTACACAGGTAGTATACAAAAAGCCAAAAAGGATACTAATAAGACCATCTTCAAATAACACATAATGCAGAGAGAATACAACCTGACGGGACAGCTGTTGATGATATAGCGCACCAGCAGACTCTTTCGTAACCGGGGATATTATACCAACACTCAATAGCCAATCTTGCATCTCTTCTTTGGAACCCATCTCTTCATCATTTGTGGTACCAGTTTGAGAATTTGAGCCAGTCAGAAGTTTTTGCCTCATTTTCTCTGCTAGCATCACCATCTCTTTAGCCTTACTCTGAAAATCCAATATGGTTCTAATACTTATAATGGAAAAGGCAAAGAAATTAAACTATATCATGGCAACAACTACTAACTGCTTCATCGCTCTTAAACTCAGAATTCGAACTATTTTCTTTTCCTGTATTTTCTCATAAATTTAGGGAAAGAAAAGCATACTTGCATTATTTGTCTCCAATAAATATTTACTGAATAATTATAATAATAATAATAATAACTCCACTAGAATTTTCCCACAAAACCCAAAAGTTTTCGTGCATTTCTGCGGATTTTCTAAGCAACCAAGGAGATTCATATCACAGAGCATGACAAGCACATAAATCGTTAATCATAAATATAAACGAACAAAGGCACAGAGACGCATTACCATGAGAGCATTCAAATCCAGGAACGCCTCCTGCAGGCTCTTGTCCGTACTCTCCCACATCTCCTGCTCCTTCCTCAGTATCCCCGACACCCCCACCATCCTCACCGCCCCTTCCCTCGTATAAAGCCCGCCAGAAACATTAGCCGATCCAGCCCTAGACTGGGAATCCCCTCCCCTAGCCGACCGGGTACTCTCGCTCTCGCTCTCCTTCTCCCACGCCCTCGCCCGCCAGTTCTCCCAGAACTTCCCCAGAAACGCGTCGCAGTCGCCCTTTCCCCTCATGACGATGGTGATCGCCACCGATCTCGGACCCGGGTTGAGGGAGGCCTGGAAGCGGACCCGGGGGGAGTGGAAGATGGACTTGAGAGACTTCTTGGAGGAATGGATGTGGGAGACGGAGGACAGAGGGAGGGAAACGGCGGATGATGGGGAGGAGGTGGAGGACTCTGGAGGTAGCCAGAGGAGGCGGTGGGTGGTGAGGATTAGGAGGCCGGACTTGAGAGAAGGGAAGTCGGACAGCTCATCACATTCGAGGTCGACGGCGGAGACTAGGGAGCACTCAATTTCGTTCTCTAAGAAGACCGGCCGGCCGCTGCTCGTTTGTTGCACCGTCGCCAGCCACTTTCCGGCCATTGATGTAGCAGTGGACTTGCGTGCTCTCTCTCTCTCTCTCTCTCTCTCTCTCCACAGACGGCTCAAATTAAGGTGTTTTATTTTTTATTTTTTATTGTACAATAAAGGCTTGATTATTTATCTTCTTTTTTTTATAATATTTATCTTCCTTTAATGAGGCTGTGATTATTCAAAAAATTAGAGTAAGTTAAGTATTTTTAATTTGATTATTCTTTAAACAAACTCTAGATCAAGATGATCTACATATATATTGGGCGTTATTTATGATACTTTTTGAATTTATGCTACACACACGAAAGAAATGCACGAAAATCACATGGGCAATAGCAATTTTGTGCCTTTGAGTTTGTTCACGTAGTCTTGGACCTTGGTGCACTTATTTTGTGCATAAAGTATTTTTATATGTTTTTTTAGAGGAAAAATGCTAGTAAAGTCCCTCAGACTTACGGTTCAATTTTATTGTTCATGCATTTTAATTTATTTATTTTTACTTAATGATTAAGTAAGTGACTATTATTGAAATTGTATATTTTTTTATTAATAATTAAAAATATTAAAATAATACTTAAAAGAGATTTAAAAGAAAAAGAACGAAAAATTTATAACTAGCGGTAAATCTTGGCGGCCCACTAGTATGATTTTTTTTTCAGAATGTTAAATACAATTTTAAGATATGTAACTCATGTACATTCTTTTTTAAAAAATAAGATCCACTCTAAAATAAAGCTAATTTTTTATAGAAAAATGCTTTGCAACAGTCCATCCGATATTGAGACATTAACAACCCTCCAATAATACTCTACCACATAAACAATTTCATAAAAATTACAATAGACTTCGATACACTACATGATAAAACACATCTTCTCCTCTGATGCTCACCTCCTTCAGCAAGCCACAACCTCCATGAAATCCCATGCAACGGAGCCACCGTAATCCATTCTTGTCACACGTACTCGCTGCAACAAGCACCACAGCAAGCTATCTTCCAACCCCTCACAACCAGAACGCCCCAAACCCTTTCTCTTCCCTTTCTCCAAAACCTTTGATTATTTGCTCGGTTGTATCAATCTATTTTGTTTTCCTTCTGACTTTGGTCATGAAGAGTGATAAATAATTTGTAAACCACACAGTGATGAGAATAGGGACTGAAATTCAAAGGCCGGATCTGTAATTTTTTGGGTCATGTACAACACAACACAACTCATGTATTGGAGGCTGTTATTTGGGATATAATGGACTGACCGGTTTTAAGATTTTCTCTTTTTTATATTGATCTCAAATTTTTATTTTTATTTTCAAAGATATTACACAAGATTTGTACATTTTAACTGTATAGATATTTTTTATATATATATTATCTATTTTAATTTTAATTAATAATTATTAAAGTTGTTAATTACTGCTCAAGAAAGAAAAGTTTGAGGAAACAAATGTCAAAAACTTCGAAAGATGCATCCCAAAATTAAAGCAATGTTAAGATATAGAAAATCGAGAATAATTTCTTATAAAAACATAAAATCATGGTATTTCATTTATAATCTATAAACCATTGTGGAATATGTTTTTTATGTACATTTATGCAAAACGAGAAAAAGAAAAAAACTAATTCTATACCATCTTTTGTTCTGATTGTAAATAATTTAGAAAGATTATGAACTTTTGGTAGAAAGATAATTCTTTAATTATAAAGAGATTTTAAAAAGTGAATTTATAAATTAATGAGTTTGATATGGTATTTTAAATTGTAAAATTATTTTTATTATAAAAATGTAATATATTAATAAAATTATATTAATTTATAAATTTACTAAACACTTCTGCAATTATATACTTTTTAATGAAATTTTCGATTATTTATATATAGAATATTAGTAGATAATGTAATGTTTAAAGCTGTTTTCCTTAATTTAATATCGTTTGTCGGTTAAATTAAAGTAATATTTTGTCAACTCCGCCTCTCGTGGAAAACGAAAAGAGCAATGCTGCTCCTCGTTTCTACACTGTATTGAATTATTATTGTTATATTTTATTTAAATACATATATTAAAAATATAAAAATAATAAATTATATAGTGGTGTAGAAAATGATAATTAGAATTTTTCAAAGGAAAAAGGGTGTCCGAATCCTGATTCTGAGATTATTCATTAGCTTCAAATCTCAGGAGAAAGAATCACAAAAGACGATCATGGAAGATTTCGAGAACAAGGTCTCTATTACAGAACCAATGGAGGCCGAAAATACCGTAGGTTGCTCCGATTCTTCCAAAATCCTCCATCTGCTTCGCAGGTTCCTTGCAATACAGCAGCGCAGAGCCGAAGCCTACGCCAAGCTCAAAAAGTGCGTCTATTTTCCCCGCTGATTTTATCTCTGAGTTACCAGAAATAGGGTTCCGTTTATCTACTTTTTTCCTAAAATGTCAATGTTTGTTTGATTTTTGGCAGTGGGTTTGGTGAGTATATGGATTCTGGAGGGGAATTAGCTTATCAACAACTTTGCAGTGAGATTACTGTAGAGTTCAATGATTGCTCCAAACAAGTACTTGTTTCATTCCCTTTTCCACTCCATGTAATTATAACAACAAATTATCTTAGTGGGTTTTCAAACGCATATTTAGGTTCTTGAAATGGAGTCGCTATTACTTAATCCTGATCACTGCCGAGTTGATCTAGCTCAGTTGCTCAGAGCTGTTCAAGAACAGGAAAAGCAGAAACTGCATCTGGTATGCTTCATATCTCATTAGCTATGTCCTTCAGTTGTATTTTCCTGACCCAAAAGAAAGTTTTAAATTGATAAGCAAACCCAAAACGCTCCTGCTCCCTTGCTTTATTGGTCAGGGTATATTATTTCAACAACGTGCTAGTTAGGAATTAGGAGTGAAATGCAGTTTCAGAGACCAAATTTTTAAGGAGTCGCTCCATTCCTTTGGACTACTTTGTTCTAACTTAATGTGCCGATGGCCTTCTTCATTTTCCCTGTCTAGTAATAGGACAAGCTTTATGAAGAAAGAGGAAAAAAGGGTGGGGTATAACCATATAAAGAAGTCCCCTGTGGACCATCATGAGAGTTTGTGATCCCTACTTGCTTATAATTATACTTTTACTAGTCTCTTCCAAGTCTGAAAATGTAATAATTGCTGCCGATAATATGCCCTAATGGAATGACACTTTTGATCAATCCCTGATTGGGAGATGGAGATCTTCTCTTCATCTATAGCTGCTTGTATTGTTTTAGATGGAGAAGAGAAAGTGAGTAGCAAATATGTTGGATCCCATCCAAAGGACGGATCATCGAGATTAAATCACTCCAGTTGGCTCGCCATTTTCTTGGAAATGTGTTTGGGGGAAATAAAGCACCTTCGAGGGGAGCAATATGACCAGGTTTTGAGTGTTTATAAACCCACAAAAAAGGAATAAGAGAAGGAAAGGTCCCATACGGCCACAACAATATGGAGAAGAGGCATAAGTAGAGGGGATTTTCATCCCATAAAGTTTAATTGAAGGCTACGCCGCCTGTCTCTGGTTGTCGAGTTGGGAATGGGTCTAGGTTCTCCATCCCAGTGAGAAAAAACCACTGCTTGTTACTTTTTATCTGAAAGGGAACCTTGATTTCACTCACATAGTGAACTCATAATTGTAAATATGTGCATGGGAGTACCAAGACTGGACTGGAGTTAAAATTATGCTGTACCTCTATTGAGCAACTCAAGTGAAGACACTTTCTTTGGACGTAGTAGCTTGGTTTTGATATTGACAGATGAAAACAATTAAGGGGAAGTACCCACCTGTGGGTAGCCAAGTGGTAAGGGTGAACTTGTGTGTATGCCCCATGTCACAGGTTCGATTTTCCCTGGGATCAAATTGCGATTTAAGTGGGAGGCCACGACGGTGGGTTGCTGTGCTAGTCTCCCCAGGAGTTTAGGTTCTATGGGTGAGTCCTAAGAGCTCTGTCACGGGGTGGTTCCCCTGTCATTAAAAAAACAATTAAGGGGAAGCGAGCGTGCATTTGGGATTTGATCTTGCATAATTTTAGTTTGACAAAACTAGCCCCTTGGAGATTTTCAAGTGACTATTAACTTTAATGTATACTTGTCCTTTTTTAAAATGGAGGGACATTTGAAAGTGTGAAGTCTTAAACCTTTGAAATCATCTCATCTCAACATCCAAATACCATTCTAACACAAACATTTTTCAATTTTAAATTTTCAACTTTTTTATCTAATTATTACAATTTTTGCAAACTTCCAAACAACACACAAAGTAATTCAACTTTTTCAAATCTTCAAAACAAAAATTATATTATAACCCTATTTTAACTTTATAATTTTTTTATTCAACTTTTTTTCTTTCATTTTCCAAAATTTTATAAAAATCTAAACTCAAACCATTTCACTATTATTCACATATTATCTCACTACTATTTACAGATTTCTCATCTCATCTCATCTGTGTAACCAAACGTAGCCTACTCTCTACTGATCACTTGTTTTTTTTCATTGCAACTCAGAATCTACTGATGTTTGTTTCTATTTTTGCTGAAAACCACAATTCTTTTTCCAGACAGCTACAATTCAGGTGTTGAAGAAGGAAGGTCGTCCCAGCTCAGAACGTCCAGTGGAACATGAATGTATCCACGTCCATGAGATAACTGAAGCTGCTGGAACTGAAGAGGCAGAAGCAGATGCTGAGTACGATAATGCTCTCAAGGAGGCCATTAGGGGTGTGCAGGATGCAGTGACCGCCATAAATGAACATTTAGAAGAAGTTAGATACGAAATTGCTGCTCTCGAAGCTGAGTGTGACTAATTCACATCATTCACATCTTTGCTTTGCAATTGTATTGAGCTTCCTTTGATGAAATCTGACATCTCCTTTTTATTTGGATCAAGATGAACGACAGGTCTTTTAGCCTGCTGTTGTGGTAACATGGGTGCAATTTGGCTTGCAATTGCCATTTTGGTGATCACATTTTCTTGTCTAACTTGCTTCACCTTTCCCTCCGGCTCTAGGTACTACTTCATCACAAATAATTATTACATTGAAAATTCATGTATAGTCGATTTGTAATTTATTATATGGTTGTTGGAGAATCTTTTATTTTTGTTCAAATCCTTTCATTTTAAGGAATTGGTTGGTCATACATTAACAAGTATTATAGTGTATATAATAGTCTTTGAGGAAAGAAAGAGAACAAACATGAAAATAATTGGAACAATCAATATTCGTGATGCAAGTATTGTTCATGTATCAAGTCTAAAATTTTTTCTTGACCTAGCTATAAAAATGGGAAGTAATTCTACATACAATTGTGAAGTGTGTAAATGCTGTGTAATCATTTTAAAAAAAATTGGGATTTACTAATAAAAAATTAATTTTTTTTCATGTGGATCTCATGTTTTATTTATTTTTTTCAAAACAATTATGCAATGATTGCACAATTCACGATTATAAATATCTTTTTTTAAAAATGGGACCATATGTAATATTGAAAGACAAACTCGAGTTCAATTTGATTCTTTTATTATACGAGTTATTCAAGAACAATTATGATTTATTATTAAATGATACAATTTGTATAAAACTCGAAAGGTATTATGAGATTGGATCAATATTTTGTATGTGGAACTTAAGGTTGTTTCAACATAATATGTATTACAATGGGTAATACATACATCTCCAATTCTTTTACAATTGCTTTATGATTCATTTCATAAACAACCAGTGCGATAATTAGCATGCCACTTCACTATAAATGAATTTTAATTTTACAAAATTACCCTTCACTTAATATGTAGTTGTAAATTAATTATTTTCCATACTACTATATATTCATGATCAATATTATTGTTGTGCCTAAGATCTCTGGTAAGTTTGGTTTAAAAGTTTGCCATAATAATAAGAATCAACATATCTATGCATGATATGAAACTATTTTCATACAAATATGTTGGATACAGTCTTAAAGTTAGTACATATGAAAAATTATTTTTTAATAATAGACCATATTTTTTTTTTTCAAATAAAGTACGTGAGGCAACTTGCACACCCTAAAATTATATATAGAATTATTCATAATATATATTATATATTTATCGGTTTCTCTTTGGCAAAACAAACGGGTATAGCATTTTATAGAAAATCTATTTAGAAATCTTATTTTTTACACATCTAGCACACCACTGATGTGGAAACTTTCTACATCAACTATGCTTAGAATTTTTTGATGTTTTGATTTTTTTTAAGTTATAATGGATTTCACTATAAGTGGTGTACGCTAACACACCAACTTTTCTATATATCAAAACTCAACGTTTTATGATCTTGTCTCGATCGATTATGGTGTCTGATTTTGGCATGAGACGGTTTTTATTTTTATTTTTCCAAGCAGTATACGCAAGACAGATGAAGATAAAGTAGAAAATACAAAAAACATCAAAAATAAAATCAAATAATTAATGGATTTTATTTATTGGCCATATCTAACAATGACCATTAATATATAATATTCAGATTCTCAGACAAATTTGATCCTCGTCATACCAATTAGCATTAATATTACCAACTTGATCATCAATTAATGATCCTGCTCGATTCTTGATGATCTTCAACTGAAAAAGTCCAAATTCTGCATTCCAGCGCAACCCTACTGCATCTCCCAAACGAAAAAGCTTCTGCTTTTCCACCAGATCTTTGCATCCAAGAGCGTAGGAGTAATCATGATGATCATGACCATGGCGATGAGCTGGCCCTCTCTCAAAGAACAAATTCTCGCCGTGGTGCGTCAAAGGGTTATTCCCATCAGTAATATCCATTATCATAACATGCAACTTGTTACCACTCACTACGTGTTGGGCCATATCAAAAGTCCAGTGTCGGAAAACATGTTCGAATGTTTCTGTGTGCGAAAAAAAGAGTTTTCCGGTTGTGATGTTGTTTATTTGAAAGACTTTTTCGATCCATGTCCCTGCCGGCTGCGGCGGATGCCAGTCTCTGATTTCTGTCAGAACGGGATCATCGAGATGGTACTGCAGCAAAGTACTACGAGACTTGCTGGCGGCTTCTTCTTCTCCGGCTTTGGTTGGAAGAAACTTGTAGTAGAAAGTTTTCTTCATGACCTACGTACGTACGTAAAGCTAGGTCCTGAAATTAATAAAGGTTTTGTGAAAAATTAGGGTTTGGGGTTTTGTGATTTATAGAGAAAACCAGCTTTCAATATTGCATGATGACGATGTTGAATAATGGAAAGTTTTAGGTTTTGGAAATATTCTCGCAAAGGAGGAAAATTTGACTAATTTCCATATATACGTACTAATGAATAAGTTGCATGCATGCATACGTACGGCTTGATTNGATTCAGATATGGCGGAAAAAACAATAATAGTTCTGCATTTTTTTCTTTATGTTGATTGATTTAGATCAAACTCCCCCCTTTGGATTTGCAGATTTCGAGTTTCGGATCACATAGTTCAGTTGGTCTCATATTTGTATGATCTCGAATGGCGGTTGCGGCCTTCAAATCCTCCTCAAGAAGAGGGAACCTAACGACTACAACACACCCTGCCGGGAGAGAAAGCTCGGACAAAGAGAATCCACCAAAGAAAGCCCCAATACGAAGATCGAGGAGCGTTAGTGCTTTTCCGAGGAGGACCAACGCCGAGATTCCCTCCATCTCCGACGATTTCTTGAATAAGAGAGATAACCCTCTCTTCTGGAGCGGTGGTTCTGGCTCGCCGCTTGAATCCACGACTAAGAATACTAATGCGAATGCGGATACAGGTGCTGTGAGCAATGGCGGTGTGGATAACAGGAGGGGGCGCTCGGTTGCGAGGACTGCAGGTGTTGGGAGTAACAAAGGTCCGGGAAGTGGGAAGGAGACCGCTCGGAGTCTGTCGAGGGTCTATACGGGCCGCCGCGACCGGTCGGTGTCGAGGCAGCATTTTGCGACTTCTGAGGTTAGGACTTATTTTTTTGTAATGGAATTATGAGTTATCTTGGACTTTTTTTTTACCTATAAAAGATTATGAGCTATCTTGGACTGCTTGAGTCCTTGCATTTGTTGCTCGTATGTTGGTTGGGTTCCTTTTTTAATGAATTTTTATCATAATGTTGGGAATAAATGAAGTAGAGATGAAAGTAAATCGGGAGTTTTTTCG
>QEOT01009258.1:11029-41736 GCA_003123785.1 Pterocarya stenoptera | reverse complement strand
ATTAAGTGAAAGGTATCTATCATGTCAATAAGGAAAAGAAAAATGAGGTATTATGTTAAGATATGGTCGAGTCGATTTCCCATCAGAAAAAGAAAAAAAAAAAAATGACTCTTAACCTAATTCACTTGATCAAACTTCATTATGTCATAACTTGACAACACACGTCACCCAAGTTGCTTCCAAGACAAAGCTCTCTTTAACGTTACTTGCAAGATTTCTTCGTCAGTAATATTTAAGCAAAGCGCCTATCAAACTCAAGGCTTATAGATCGATATTTTCAACTAAAGCGGCAATAAAAGATTTAAGTGGAATCTACATCCCAATTTCGTGCATGTCTCAAATATATGAAAGGCCCACAAATATATCCCATTATCTTGCAAGATTTCCCACTTTGTTAACCTAACTCTAATAATAATTTTTTTTTTCTTTTTCTTTTGATGCTTTTGTTGGGTTAGGTAGTCTAGCAAATTGCCAATGAGAATTCTTAATGGCTTTTGTAAAATATACTTTTTTTAAAAATATAAAAAAAGATGGTCAAAAGTCTCTTCTATTGGATCATCTATTTTCTATTTTACATTTAGCTACAGTAAATTCTCTACATGTAAAGGTAACTATTCATTCCTCTAAATACATTTTTATTATTTCTCTCTCATTTCATGCTCTTTCCTTTTTTTTTTTAATCTTATTTTCATTTTAACCATTTTATCATTTTTGCACATGCCCCACTCTCTAGCACTTCGTTTATAGTCTCTTCGACTTTTATGCATGTAGAAATTTTGATATTATTAATAATAAAGGCAAGTATTTTTTTTTATCGTTTTACTCTTTTTTTTAAGTAATTTAAAATATTACATTATACATAAAGAAATATTGCAAATATCAAAATATATGATATATAGAGAAATATTTGAAATATATACTGTGTAGAGAATATAATATTTGAAATAAATAAAAAAGATTAAAAAATATAATATTTAAATGATATAAAGAAAAAATAGATAAGTTGATGTATAATGTATTGTAAAAGTAAATCTGTAAAATAGAAAAAGTGGATTTTGATGATGTATTTTGAATGATATGATAAAGAAGCCATTGGGAGTGCTAGAGCCTAGATATCATATATAATTTCCAACTATAAGTTAGAGAATACTTCCATCATATTGTAAGATTTTGTATTATTAAAAATGTTCTTATAACCTTCCATTTTAATGGTATGACATCAAAATGATCATTCCTTATTATTTTCTGTTTTAGATACTTTTTATAATCTTTCTAAATAACTAAATATTATAAATAGATTTTAGAATATTATATATCTAAGCAATAAATATTAGCAAGTTAGCATGTTATTCTATTTTATATAAAAAAAATATTAGGTAAAAAATAATGCTAGATATCATTTTGAGTTATGCAAGTCACACTCGTTCAAAAAAAATGAAATTATTATTAAAATATATTTTTTTATGTGAATTTTAAATTTATTCCATTTTTTAAAAGCCCATAATTCTTACTCGGACTTCAAAAAAAAAAAAAAACAAATCTGAATAAATTAAAAATATAAAGGAGAATATGGTGCATATGTAGAGAGAGATGAAATACACATCGACATGGCATATGCTACAAAGGTCATTAGCCCTCCTCCTTAATACGTGGAGTATCCTAACAGGCCGCCGGGCCCGCCGCACATCCACCCATCGAACTCGTGGGCACGCTCGAAATAAATTACAAAACTAGGGGCGATTTTATGCACTTACGAATAAAGACGAAATCGACCTCTATAAAACTTTTGCTCACTCTCCCTCCGGTTTCCGTAGCATAGCAGATGGAGAAAATGAAGGCTACAAGGAGGGAACCTCCGCTTCTCCTACAATGGATTCACCTATAATTTCTTTTATCATAGTCTGAGAGAATACGGACTCATATATTGTTGGAATGAAGTTCTTATTGGAATTTGTGTCGTGCTGTGGATCCGCTGCCTGCTCGGGCCAGGGAACGGCGCCAGAGAGAGCGGAGTACGATGAGGAGACGAGGTGCCTGGCTCCGTCTTTTCCGGCTAGGAGGAATCGGCGGAGGAGGCTGGGGCGGCTGGGCCAGCCGGCGGCCGAGTCCGAGTGGAAGCCGTCTCTGTGCGCTATCGCCGAGGACAACGCGATGGTGGTGATGATGGAGAAAGAGAAAGCCGGTTGCGCCAATGATTCTGGATCTGAGGCTCAGAGGTCTGCGAAGAGGAAGAGCGGGTCCGGAGCCGGAGTTCATGTCCGTAGCTACGGTGACGATTACGGGTAAAACAACCTTTCCTTTTAATACTCCACGGTCACGGCCCGGCACCCCTTTTGTTTCTGTTAAACTTAATTTTAGTTGATCAATAGAAAATATGGTTGAGGGTTTTTTATTGGTGGTGAATATTTGCAGGCGAACTCATCGTATTCCGACTGTCATTCCGGCATTCGCTCCAACTCCGTTCATGTTTTGATTAGCGTTCACTCGAGGTTTCCTCATTTTCTTTATATGCAAAGCTTGTAAATAATTTTATGGATTGAAAGCGTAAATTTAGAAAATAAATTCCTATAAAATTTTCCTGGATTTTGTTTACGTATTTTCTTTCACAAGTATGGATTCAATCGGCAGAGAATTTTCCTCCAAATTTAGTCGAATAAACTGATAAATATGTTCTTCATTAAATTTTAACCATAAATTTGCTATTTTTATTATTAATCATATTCTTATTTATACACGTTATTATTATTATTATTATTATTTTATTTTTGTAGTGGCACTACATTATTAAAAAGATTCACTCTTTATTTATTTGACTGTAAATCGTGTTAATAAAGATGAAAGAATGATAATTAAAAATCGTATTAATATTAATGAAAGAATGCCATTACTAGTGCATTTGCATGATTAATTTTTATTTTTTGAAAAAGAAGATAAATTGAAAGGTTTATGCTTTGAAGAATATAATAGAAATTTAAAGAAAATACAGCAAAGGGGGTCCAATTGGTGATCATGTGATAATATTGATGTGGTAATCTATCTTTTGAGTGCAAGATTGTGAAATCTATGCTGAATTTGGATGAGTGGTGGGAACCTACCTCCCTCCTACTGGCCTCTTTGTGTTGAACACCCGATCGAAGTAAACAATAAACATGATGATTAATGTGTATTTCTGTGTGGCCCCTGCCTCAAATCATCGTTTAGACAAAAAATAAACCTTGAATGGCAGGAGTGCTCTTTCTCTTTTATATATATTCAGCATTCACTTACAATATTATATGTTTGAGTACAATAAGAAATGTAATCCTGATTTTTATTTATATAGCAGTCACATGTTGTTTTTATTATACTAAGGACCCGTTTTGGTGCTGAGTGATCCGTACGGATGGATATACTTTCAATTTAAATATATATAATTTATTTTATTTGAAATAATCTTAACTCAGCATTATTTATTGATGGGATTTTTATTATTATTTCATCACTACAATAACAAATCCATCATTGTTGGAATTCACTACTTTTATAACTTCCTATAAAAAGGTTAAAATACATATAATTTACTTCACATGTTCAAACACATCTCAATAAAATCTACAAAACCTATTCAAACATCTTAACTCAGTATGGATATTTAAAATGTGTTTTTTTTTTTTTTGGAGTTTTGCTACGCATAAGCTTTTGTGTTAACACACTATTTATAGTGAGATCTGTTATAGCTTTAAAACAATCAAAACACCAATCATTTTGTAATGAGCCGTGCTACGCATCAGCCCGTGTTCACGGCTGATGCATAGCACACCTACAAGTCTAATTTTTTTTTTTTAATTTTTTTCTCTCTCATAACTTGAAGTTAGTGGTTAGGAAGATGCCACGTACAGTGTAGGATGGCTGATGCCAAAATAGGGATTGATACAAATTATTTTTCTTTTGTAATATAACTGATGTGAAAAGCCTCCACGTCAGCAGTGCATTAGGTGTGTAAGAAATAAGATTTATAAATAAATTTTTTATTTTTTTATTAGAAATGAAAAAATAAAAAATAAATAACGTTTCTAAAATCCTTAATCCAGACATTACACCTTCAAATTTCTTCTCAACATGTAAAAACGCCATTTGTAAGTTCTAACATCCGTGGTACACGAAATGTAAATCATCATGAATTCACTCTTTCCCTCTATTATGTACACTGCAACAAATTACTTGATTGGCCTTCCCATGACCTAAACTGTCGACCAAGCTGGCTCAATACTTTGAGACTTTACCGGCCTCTTTCGAAGCCATATATATTATTTTTCACTCTAGACATGGGAAGGAATTAGAACAATACTCGAGACCTCCATAAGCCAAAAAACCTCTAAGGTACATATAATATTTACATATATTAGCCAAACGGGCCAACTTACGCCATGAAGTCTCCATGCACTTCCTGTGGTTCGGAACCACCATACATGACTACCATGGCTTGGATTAAAAAATAAGTTATACTATTTACAAATCTAATGTGTAACATGTTATTTATTGTGATATCTATTATATTTATAATGAGAGTCTAAGTACCCATAAATTTTTATGTAAGTTAATATGACAGACTTTCATATTAATAATAACTTTAGTGTATCAATAAATTAGACGCTTGTAAATAGATTTATACACAAGTAACTTCCTCGTGATCTATCAAGTTTTCGTGGTGTAATTTGGAATCCGAACTTTTGCAAAGTTAGATAGATCCTCGTCAAGAGAGTCCTTTTTTCATTGTTGGCATCTTGGCAGGTCTATGTTTGCCCATATACCTTTGGAAAGCCTGTGTGGTTGGGCTGCTCTAAGTCGTGCACAGGCCTGACTTCTGCTGCAAGAAGAGGGCTAGCTCAAGCAGCCTACCTGCCGTAATGTTATAATATAATTTTTATTTTGAGATTTGAGAAAGTTAAATTATTTTTTATATTTTGTTTGAAAGTTTAAAAAAATTGTAATAATTAGATGAAAAAATTTGAAGACTTGAAATTAAAAAAATATTTATATTTAAGTAATGTATGTTTGAGAAGGAAATGAGATGAGATAAGATGGGTGGAGAACGGTATCCACGGAATCTCAAACATGCATTATTATGATGAGTGATCTTTTGACAGGATTAGATACAGTTAGTTTGATCATTCGTAGGCATCTTTTGAGTGGACTCCGATATTGTTATTTGAAGTAATTATTAGATAGTCTTAAAAGTATAGATATCATAATATTCTCGTCTCATTGTAAGATGTTATATCAATTTAAATTTGTGATCATATAAGAAATTTTAATAGGAAAAATGTTATTATAAAGTCTTTACACAACACAAAACTCACCATCCAAATGACACGTGGTGTTAAGACGAGAATAACGCATCATCTATTTTCAGACTACTAATAAAAGCTGTAATAAAATTCGTCTCCCCAGCGTGCTTGAAAATATCAGTTTTTTAGTGGTAAAAACCATTTCCATGCACATATGCCCAGCCGAATACATAGCTCGCACATCACAAAGAGAAACCATACCTGCTTCCCTGTAACGTAACTCTTTTTCAAAGATGAACAACAGATCAACTCTTAAGAAACCAACCTCTCGTCAAAAGAAGAAAGGAAAGGAAAGGAAAAGAAAAGAAAAGAAAGAGGTAATATCAACATCTTGACACAGTACTTGATCTATCAGCACAGCTTTCTCCATCCTCCATTCCTGCCATAGTATCATACATAGGCTTATTTAATGTCTCCGGCAAGTAAAACGCAAGCATCCCTCCCACAATCCCACACACTCCAAACACCACAAACGGCAACCCACCCCCTAAAACCACCACGAACGGTGCTAAGATTGCCCCCATTTGCGCCGCCTGTGTTGCACATCCCAGTGCTGCATTTCTGACCACCGTTGGAAACAGCTCCGTTGTATAAATGAACAGCAAGTTGTAAGTTCCAGCCATTCCAAAGATTCCCAAAATCCCACAAACCATTCTCACTACCTTCCATATCCCCACGCTTCTCATTAAGCTTCCCAATAAGCAGAAAAATCCACTGAACCATAACGTCCCTATTGCTAATGGCTTCCTTCCGAACTTTTCCAGCAACACTGCTGTGATCGTAAAAGCTGGGATTTCGGCTATTGCATTAAGGAACACGTTGAGGTAAAGATTAGTTTCTAGGTTGACAACGTTTAGGCTAAGGCCATAGTACACAACCGAGCACAGGAAATTGATGGTCACGGCAAGACAAAGACGGGTGCGAGAGACTGGTGAGCGAACCACATCTACGAGAGAACCACTTATTGCTTTGTTAGTTTCCAGTTGCTGCTTGCAGGTCTGTTCATAGTTTGAACTGTTATTTGCTTCCTCGTCTAGTGCCAGAAAAACTCCATCGGGGAGGTGCTTTCCATTGTATTTAGCGATGGAGTGCAAGAGTTTCATGGCCTCCGTTAATTTTCCTCGAATAAGATACCATCTTGGAGACTCGGAGATAAAAGGAAGGACAGTGACGAGGAAAAGAAGGGAGGGAATGGAGGTAGCAATGTAGAGAGCACGCCATGACCGGAAAATGTAAGCTATACCGGAGAGTAGCGCTATTCCGGTTGAAAAGAAGTAGAATGTGGACATCCCAGCATACCCGCGCTTTGAAGGGCCAACGGGCTCGGTGGCTAGGACGAAAGCACAAAGGCCAACGCCGCCTGTGCTGAAACCAGTTAGGAGGCGTAGTAAGACGTAGATCCAGAAGTCTGGGGAAAACGCTGTCAAGCAACCAAAGACGGCATTTAAGATACAAACTACTCTAAGAGAGCCCTTTCTCCCCAGGAAGGAGTCTGAAAGATGGCCAAATATCCCAGCACCTGAAATTAGGAAACAATATAAATGTCAGTCGTGATATGCTGCTGCTGTAAACTCAATTAGCTTGCAAAACAAATAAGCACTAATCAGGCGAATAATCTTATTTACGTTGGCATTAATTAAGGAAAATTTGACTTTGATCATACACCAGCATGGGGTACTTATGAAATATATTTCATATGCATGCACAAATTTTATGTACTCCACGTACAACATCTGTCTACAAATGTACATCGTACCTAATTATTTTTGTTTTCTTTTGGGGGGTGGGGGAGGGGAAGATCAATTCGTTTTCAAGGGTTTAATCACCTAATGTTGTACTGCCTTACACTAGTTATGCTGTGACATTATTCACGTTTAATACTGAAAAGATATATATTCGATCGGTGTCATGAATGTTATCATGATGGCAAGCAGTGAGTACTGTGCGCGTTTTTATAACATGGCTATTAAATAAAGGAAAAAACTAAACATTCTTTCTCAGATTATAATGATTATATATCTCCCGAACTTTGAAAAACTCTAAATATATATATATATATATAGGTGCATGGAAGATATAATTATAATAATTGCTTCCTTGACAGATTAGATTATCTTTAATTGGTGGCATTAATTATAGTGGCTCCCAAAAGTTAAAATGCGTACTGACATTTCAGAAAGTTCATGAAGGTTTTCCCATATATGCTGCATTGATCTTCATATATAAATATGTTGATCACCAAAGCATACATGTGCTCGATCATCATGTGCAACAAAACACGAGATATATATCTGCCATGCATGATCTACATGAAATCAAAAGAATACAAGCAAACCGACAACTGAACTTCTATAGCTTTATCCAAAAGCCCCGGATGCTCTTTTTTTTTTTTTTTTAATCTTTAATTTATTCGCGTTTGATCGGTTTAATTCCCTAGCTAGCTACCCTCATACGCATCTATTGTCTCTGTACATAAGAGTTAACCAATATTACCATTACCAGTTAAATAGTAGTACTTAAGATCAGGATAAGATCATGGTAGAAGACAATACGTAAAAGAGTTGAAGACAGTAGTACTGAAGCGGAAAAGATGGTCCGCATATTATAATAGAGGGAAAAGGAACTCGGTCCACCGTCCACGTACAATCCAAAGAAGAGTGGGAGAAAATATGGCAATAAATACTCTTTTATATATATATATATATATAAAAGAGTAGTATCTACTTACAATTATATTTACAACATTACTTAAATTTTTTTACCATATCAATAACTGATATATAAAAATTAATTTTTTTATGAATTTTTTTTTCAATATATGATTAAAATTTTAATTTCCTACTTATATCCTTGGATGTTTAGTCGGTTACCATCTATTAATTACCAGTAGTACTCAGCAGACTGCACTAAATGTAATAGAGCAATGAGACCGGCCTCACAACGTATTTTACAATACATGCATGTTTTAGAATAAGGATATTTTTATAAAGTGATGTTACTTTTATAAAATATTTTATTAAACTACATTTTATTTTAAAAGGTAATTGTGTAATATGTTGTGAAAAATAATGTATGTTTCAATGTAATATTGACTGTTCCGTTCCTCAAATTTTATATCCGCAATATATTTATTAAGAGTAATGTTATGTACAAATTTTAAATAAATAAATATCATACAAATCTATTATAAAAAAATGAATCTCATTAATAAAAAAAAAAAATTCTTTTACACTTTTTCCACTTTTTTTCAAGAATTTATATGAAAACTATATATTTAAAACTTATATAAATCATTTCTCATTTATTATACCCAGGTATCGTTATTATATATCATTCTAGCTTGGGGGTCCAAAATTTTAGGAACCTCTCCGATATACAAAAGGAAGGCAGGCAAATACGTACAAAAGGAAGGCAGGCAGGCAAGCAAACAAACAAAATAAATAAACAATTAGAGATAGAGACGTGGAGATAGGGATCACCTATCATGCAGCCGCCAAAGAACACGGCCTGTGCCAGCCCAACCCTATACTTCTGTCCACAAACCAATCCCCACTCCGCCACCGTCGAGCTTCCCAACCCACCGTTCCATTCCCACGATCCCGGTTCGAGCCCACAAACGCTGGCTGCCGCGACGTCGCATCCCGAACCGGACGTGCACGTCCAGCCCGGTTCGCGGTCGGCGAAGATCATGACCATGGTGTGGAAAGCCTCCAGAGCCCAAGCCAGGCTCGTCAACACGAAGTGCCTCAGCTGCCATGGCCCAAACTCACCGCAGTATCTCTGGAGGATGTCATCGATGCAGAGCCTCTCGTGTCCCGATTTGGGTTCGGGATGCTTTTCCGGCTCTAGCAGGGGTGACCGTAGGTCGGAGTCCCGGTCGACAGGATCGGATGCTGACGCGTCAGTCATATCTGGGTGATTTTTGGAATTAAGAGGTTCTCTTCTGTCCGTAGGGCGTAGGAGGTGTTTGTATATATGGACAGTAGGCCGGTACGAAGTGAAATGTGAATAGGCCGGTACGGAGTGAAATGTGAATGGCTTTTTTATTTTGCAGTCAATTGACTGAGATAAGGGTTTAAAAGGGCCACGGGTGTGGTGAAGATCATGATGAATATTCTGGGCATCTGTTTTGGTTTGGGGCCTAAGCGGCAACTTGTAAAGCATATTCAATATTGTATTCCTTGGCACCGACTCGTCAAACTTATTGAAGAATGGGAAAAGGAATTTATGAAAAAGTGTTACCAGATTATGTAAATTTAAATTTATAAATTAAAGTAGTTTCATGTGATTGATCTATTTTATAATAAAAATAATTTTATAGTTTGACATAATATATCAAGTTGCATGAATTTGTAAGTCTATTTTTATATAATTTATTTTTATTTAAAGTATTTTTCATAAATAAAAGGAAAAGGAAATAGGAAAAATGTTGGGTTTTATCATTTAATTTATTTGCTAAGGAAAGAAAATAAAAGAAAATGTTGGATTTTTTTGTATGTTGGGCCAAAATAAACATTATAATATGATTTTGGACTTTTTTATATGTTGGCCCATTTTGCATTGGCCTGGACCAGATTGGACCGACCGAACCGTGCGATCTATAGGTGTAAACCGTGTAATTGATCTGGAGTCAAAGTGAAAAATGAATGGACCGAAATTTTTTAATTTCGATCCGGTCCAAAAATCCTCCCATACTCGACTAGATCGACTACATCTAATGAAGAGGAAAGGGATTGGTGATGCTGACCAATTTGTATCAAGAAGATGGAGAAAAACAAAACATAAAAGAAGCAAATACATGGGCATATATATATATATATATGAGTTTTGCTATATATAAATAAATTTGTGTATTAATCTGCATATTAATATTGTTGCCTTTATATTTTAAATTTAAATTAATACTGTTTTTAATAAAGTCTACTTTCTGACAAATTATATTGAATATGTACGCGTATTAGTATCTAGAATCACTTTACAACTAAATTTTTCCTATATATATATATATATTCCACGCCATTGGGTTATGGAACCACTTGTGTACGTATATGATGACTTGCGGTCCTGGGTTACGATTGGATTGACTAGTAGGAGTAGAAGACTTTGAGGGGAATGTGGACAAGCTTGCACCACTTAAATACATATATATATATATATATATATATATACACTAGGAGGAATGAAACGTCCAATGGATGTTTGCCCAGTGGAGAGAAAACATATATACTATTATACACACAATCTGCATAATATTTATAATTATAATACAACGACTTATAAAAATCAAGTCGAACTATGTACATATATTTTTAAAGTATATATGTACAGATATTTCAAAAAAAATCATTTTTCAAAATACAGAGACAATCAAAATACTGTTTCACAAAAATCATAATTCATTGTCTTTTTTCCTCCCTTCTCTCTTTTGTTTTTTTTTTTTTGCTCCATCAAAAGAGCTCGACCTTCACTGGTTGTTCTAAGGTTTGATCCTTAGAAAAGAAAAACAAGTCTAAGATCCGATCCTTACAAATATATAAAAACGAAAAATTGATAGCAAATGAGAAATAAAAAAGTGAGGAAATTTTTTTAAACAAAGTTAAAACAAATCATGGATTTACATAACTTGAAGTAAACCTAATATAAATTTAACAGAAATGATAGATCCATATAACTTAGTGTTTTATTTAGTTATATAACGGAAAATTTTAATAAGAAAATTTTAATAAAAACTTAAATTAATAATAAAAATATTAATAATAAAACATTATTACGAATTATAAAATGATGAAACATAATTAAAACAAAAATTTAACGTGCTCTATCTACTTATATTCATACTGTGCCTATATATATCAAAAGCATAAAGAACATATTTAAATAAAAAAATAAAAAAAGATGTTTCTTACAATTTGAAAATTAAAATTAATGTTAATGATAATTTTGTTAAGTTTCTATATAAAAGAAAATGAGGTGAATTAATATGGTTATGGAAGAAAACGTTTTTAAATTACGGATTATACTGAAAGATCATTGAAAGAAAAAATTTGTTTTAATTTTATCTTCTTTATGAGAAGATAATTTGTTAGTAATTATTTAACATTTATTCATAAATATGTAAAAGAAAATTTTCAACATTATATAAATTTTCAAAGAATGAAAAAATTAAAAATGTTCTAATATATATTAACATATTTTAGACCATATTATTCAGCACTACAAATAATGTTAAATCATTGCGTTACTCCAAAGCCAGTTTAGCTTTTAGTATAAGAATATAAACCAGATCATCTTAATTTATTTTAAAAGATTTCATAACATTTTTTAATATTATTAAAACATAAGCACTATAAAAAATAATAACAATGAAAAACATTAATTTATTTAACATTTTCACATTTGGCTAAATAAAATAGTAATAATGACATATTATATTTTTAAATTATTAAGAAGTTATAATTTATTTCCTTATGAAAATTTTTAATTATACTAAGTAATCTACTATTATTACTCTTAATAGTTATAGTTGGATGCGTATGTTATATATTTGTTATTTTCAAAATAAATATATACTGTGTTAATTTTAAAATTCAAAACTACAGGTAAGTATTAAATAATTTAATCATATATTTTATAAAGTCTCATACTTTACATTTAAAAAAAATTAAACAAACTATAGTACATTAGAAACTGTAGATATATCTCAAATAGTGTAATTAATTTCAGCATAATTAATAAACTATTCAATTTATCCGAAAATGAAAAAAAATATTTAAGTTTATTTCTTAATAAATTATTAAACAAAAGTCATTAATAAAATGGAAAAATTAGATTTATACTAAAATGTAACAACTCAATTCAATTCGATATTTACATAATTTAAAATTAAAGAAAATAAAATGTTGCACAACATTAAAGTTTAATTTTCAATATTTTAGTTTTTTATTAAAATTTTATGAAGACTTGGTATCAATTTAGAAAAAAAATACTATAATCTAACTGTAAAGCTCAAATCAATTTGTAACATTACTCATTTTTCATATCTAAAGCCTAAGAGATAGGTTTCGATACGTACAAAAAAATTTACTTTTTTGACTTTTTATTCAACTTTTAATATGCTTAAACATTAAAAAAAAATTCACAATATCATTAAAAATACTTTTTTATAATAATGAGATGAAATAAGATGGATTAATAGTGTTTCTATAAAGTCGGGTAAAATAGGAAAAAAATTATTGAACAGTGTTATACCCATTGCCCAATTCGCACAGCCGGTGGTTTGAGCCGCTCGCGGTGGCTAATGACGGCAGGAGAGGAGCTGATATTGGAAGGGGAGGGGCGCCAGACGGTGGCCAAGAGATTGGGCCGGGTGGTGTTGGCCACGCCGGCGTGCGGCGGCGCATTGGAGGGGACGAAGAAACCGACGGGCTGCGGCTTGGATTCCATCGTGGCCATTAACAGCGGCACGAGAGGGTCTGAGATTTTATAGAGAGGTACGTCGGCCGGAGACGAAGAGAATGGCTGGGGTGGTGTCGGCCACGGCTGCTTTGGGAGGCTCACGGTAGTAGACGAAGAGACGGACTGGGCAGAGGGGAGGAGGGGCTCGCGCGCTGTAGATTCAAGGGGCAAAACGGGAAAAACACCAGGAGTAAAACCGAAATATTGGAATAAAATCAGGGGCAAAGTTGGAACTAAAAATATTAGACGAATTTACTGTAGATAAGCGATTCACGCTTTATATATAAGTAGATATATTTAAATATGGTAATAAATTTATATATAATAATATTTAGGAGTCCTTTATTTAAGAAAATGGATTGTAGGAATTATGATTTTACTCCTTGAGTTTATGATCCAAAGATAATTGAAAGAGAAAGAAACGGTTAAGAGAAAATAAGACAGAATTTTATGGTAGTTCGGTATTACAATGTCTACGTCCACCGCTAGGCAGGACTACTCGGGAGAATTGGGGTACATGAAGATATAAATACATTCAAATATCAATATATTATCAATGCAATAGATAATTTAATCATATTAATCAAATCATTCCTAACTAGAAGGGATAATTAACAAATTTAAGATTTAAAACTATATGTGCAAAATTTCTTAATACTAAATTTCGAGCTTACCTGCAATAAATAGTATTAATCAGAGCATCTTCAATGGATTAGCTAAAAGCTAAATCCATAATATATTTAGCTATTATAAAAAAAAAAAAAAAAAAAAAAAATCTACTGCAATGGATTAGCTAAAGCCAAAAAAATTAGACTTTAGGTACATTAATTTTCAAAATAAACTCTAAACCTGATGGTTACTTTACATAGATCAAATTTATATTTTATTATTCTTTCTATTTTTTCTTCTCATCACAACGGCTTTCAAGTAAGTGCTTTTTATGAAAAACTTTTTGCATGAATGTTTTCCTTTCTTTTTTATGATGTCATTTTTATTAACTGCCATGGTAGCATTGGCCTACATCGATATCCATAAGTCATGAATATAAAATGCTATATTTCTAAGTTTTTAATAGTGCACTGCCTCATGTGTCTGGATAAAATTAAATAAATTAAATATGATAACATTAAAAAAATTAATAATTAAAAAAATATTTGTTTAAATTAATATTATTTTATTACTACATAATGAATAAATGGATAATCTAATGTGGGGATTTGATATAAATGAAATAGCCAAAGCTAAATTCATCTCATATTATTTTATTGTTGTATAATGAAAAAATAACTATTCTAATGTGGGGACTTAATGTGAACGGAATAGTCAAAGTCAAATTCATCTCATATTAGTTAAAAGTGTTATTTAACTTTGACTAATCCATTGAGAGTGCTTTTAGTTGGCCGAAGTAAACAAGCTAACAATATGCTAAGGCTGTATTTGGTAAGTGAAGGTAGTCTGAGATTACTTCACTACTTTGCATAAACAGTTTATTATTATTTATAAATTATTCATTATTTTTTTACTATTATTTACTAATTTTTTTATTACTATTCACATGTCATTTGAAATCAATTCTGCATCCAAAAGTAGCTTAAAAGATTAAAAGCTGACGAAAAGTGGATTCAAGGTTTCATGTCAAGATCACAACGTAACAAAAATGTATTCAAACCATGCTAACGAAATATAAATGAACATCAATGAAGATTTAGTGAGGGTCGAGAGCGATGATGAAGCCAAGCACATTGTTAGCTGCACAAGCATCTTTTTCATGATTAAACTGTTAATTTTTCATCAATCACGTGCAGCTAGCGTGAGTAATTGGGATTGGGTGTTGCAGAATCAGAGAGTTTTTAAGGAAGCACTTGCATGTAATTAAGCTGGGCTAGCCAGAAGCCTAGTCAGCCAAGCCTGGAGGTTAGTTTGGGGTTACTCTATTTCATAGGCCCAGTTCCAAATTCAAGAATTTTCATTGAGAGGACGAGGCTGAAAGCCCATTAGTCTTTCCCCGCCCCAGGCTTAAGCCCGGCAACGACGTGTCCTCTCTTTTGCTCAAATTGCAAGCATTATTGTTGAAGAATCGTCTATATATGTTAGTATAATTAATTAATAGATCGTAAATTATTATTATAAGAAAAAAGAAGAGAAATAATAATTAAACCTTGTGTGACACGATGTCATCCATGAGTCGGCAAACTACTGTTGAAGCTGTGATAGCAATTCACAATCAGAACAAATACTAATGTTTTTGAAACATATAATATAGTTAAACATAATATTTATATCCTGTTATATATGTTTGTTTGTTTTTTTTACTTAATTTCTCTGAATATAAAAACTATGATGCTTACTGCTTCTATTGCATACTGGACACGATATGATTTTTCTTCACCTAGGTTTTGCTCCATTTCAGTGTAAACGTCTAGGAGTGCCTGGTAACTCATTTTCATGTACTCCGGGAGTTTATCTGCGGCACTCATATCCCACCTGTAAAATAGGTAGTTTATGTGCAATTTAGTTTTCCCAATTAATCAGAAAAAATAAAGAATAAATGCAAATATGATGAGGATGTGTCTCAATTTGAACCTCTCGATTGCTTCAGTAAAGAGGTCAAGTTCTTCAATTGTACCATACACATCATAGATATCGTCAATAACAAAGGTCATGGAGATCACTTTGGTTAGCATCCTCCTAACAAAGCAATATTGGGGCTCAAAGTACACTCCCAGTATCCAAAAATAGCACTCAATCATGCACCCTGTCTCTAATAAAGGGTAGCTTCCTTGAAGGAAACTACGTGCTAAGCTTTGAAGGAAACTACCCTTTATCAGAGACAGGGTACTGTTTGAGTGCTATTTTTCTGGCATAACATATGATTCTGAGCTGTTGGAGCAGCTTCTGCTGAAACTTGAAGAGACATTTTAGAAGTTAATCATTGGCACCTTACTCTAGTGCTTTCAGTTCCAGTGTGAGATAAACAGATTGCGGGTTCAGGTATTTATAGATCAAAGATTATTAGTGCTGTAAACTACAAATGGAATGGCTTTAACCTGTATCACACGTTTTAACAAATTATACTGGAAAGCCATAGTAAAATTTATATTGATAATTATACGCAAACGGTTTGAATAAATATCTCGCACTTCCAGTACCCTAGCTGCACCAACAATCTTGATCACCTTCTATGACCCGTAAAACAATCTTGAGTACTCCAACTTTCTGTCTTTGTGATTATTTCGCGTCATCAAACTTAACCTTTCCACTACCCGTGCCTCCTGCATGCGGACTTTACAAACGCGCATTATCTTAACGTTGGACCCAATTCAGTACGGACTTTAATTTCCACCGCAATCACAAATATTGCAGATATGCATGCAGTTATCAAACACTGTCTCGGCCATCATATCCTACGTACGTGGATATTCCCGATTAGGATGAAAACATACATGAGATGGACGTTATTGATGATTGATCACTATTTTATCATTAATTGATGTGATAAATTTTAGATTCCAAGCTAGCATAAGATCAGTACGTAGTGCATGCCATTGATCAGCAAATAGTAAAAACATAAAATATATAAACGAAGTGCCAAGTTTTTAATAGCTAATTTAATTACAATATATTGTTTAATGAATGAACCAAATGCTCATTAGGGTTGTAAAACTCATGCTCAAATTTACTGTTAATTTACGATCCTGCCCTGCATGCCTGCCTGCAGATCATGTATAATATTCATTGAAACGGTGTTGGAAAAATCTAACAACTAACAAGGATCATTTAGCGTCAATCGCACATGTTTTGAATGGAAAAATGGTATACATGCATAAACAGCCAATATTACTTATCACACACGTACATGTTACTCAATATTAAACAATATATAAATATTTATGATGAGCCAGCTACAAAATTGACTTGCACAATATTGATGATCGATGTGATAGCTAGCTACATCGATCAATGACTTATAAGTTAAAAATAGCGTTGTAAAAACAATATTATATAAAAAGATCATATATTTTATGGGGTTATATTTTAGATTCAAAGCTCATCAATAGTGTATTGATCAGGATGACTACGATCATGAGGCGTTCGTTGATAATCTCCTTTTTCCAGCCCCCCTAGCTAGTTATCTAGAACTAATTAGGAAGAGGGCCGGGTGAGAATTAGGATTTAGATCGCTGTTTAGTTCGACCTTTGTTTATACTCCTTTAGATCTCAAATGGTTCGACTTTCTAAATAATCAAAATTATCTTTAAGAATTTGTTGATGAAACTAGATTTACGTTACGGGTTTTATTCAAACTGGATTTACAATATTCAACCTTTTAAACTGGATTTACGTTCAACATTTGATCTATTATTTGGAGTATCCATATATTTTTTTTAAACTATAAATTGAGAGTTTTTGTTATTTGGGATAATCTGATATGGTTTCATTGAGGGTCAGCTAATGATCTGTTACGTAGTATATCAATATTTATTTACTTTTATTAAAAAGTGGCTATCCTGGGTACATACCGTCTCTGTGAGAGCATCATTTATTTTTTTTCAAACCTATAAAATGACATGGATTGAATTGATGCCTTAGTAGCTTGTAAAACTATTTTATTATAAAGTAAATCTAACTTATTACAAGCATCTCTGAAGGAATTACAAGCAGCTCAAAACTTTCTCGATGATTCTATCAATACAAACCCTAATGTAAAATCCTGCCAAATTACCAATTACATGATGCCACAATTCAGTACAAACAATATCTTCAATAATACCTCAACAATTCCATACGACGAGAATGTGTTCATTGAGAACTTTTTTGGGAATTACAGAAGTTCACTCAACCCTGAGGAAAATACCTTAAATGCGCTCTATGAAGAGGCTTCGCATTTTGATTATGACCTTCAGCCAGTTGTGTTTGACTAAACTTGCAAATGTATTATTATTATTATTATTATTATTATTATTATTATTATGGTGTATGACCTTCAGTCCTTTGGTGAATCATTATGTTTAATCGACCCTTGTGAATTTTTTTGCTTTAATTTAAATCATTGCACTTGAATTTTTCTACTTTAATCTAAAACTCTCGAGCGGACAACATGATTTTTCTAGAGCCCAACATTTTTCTAGAGCCCTGGGCACGATAGAGTCGTAAAACCAGGAACGCTGGGTCCTTCGAGCCCTGGGCCATGCTTTCATGTCTCGACTATCGTAGATGCCTCTGAGTTTCTATTTAAGAGATGCTTATCACCCTTCAACGACCATAGTCTCACAAATCAACCTTCTCACTCTTGTGCTTCTATATTTCTCACAAACTCACATTTCTCACAAATGGCCGGCCAACAGTCTTCCAATATTGTTCCTGATTTGAATCAGGAACCATATATGCCACAATCATTAATCTTCAATAAGGATGCCATCAATGTCATGATAGGGGCAGATAACCATTTTTCAAGCAAGAGCGATGCGGAGGTGCTGGCAGGAGCGACAATACTGGGTGCTCAATATGCAGCTGCTGTTACTACCATGATCCAAAGATTAAAGTTACGGATGAGTGAGGTGGATATGCTTAAAAAACAAGTAACAGAATTGCAACAGAAGCTCGCAAAGAAACGAAGAAATAATAAAATATTAAAAAGAGAAAATAAGGAGTTAAAGACATCTGTGGACTGGTACGCTCAAAACATGCAACCACAAATCGTGGAGCTGGAGCGAAAAAGAGAACAAATAGAAAGCAAACATCAACAGTTAATGACAGAGGTTCAACGCTTACAAGAAACATAGGGATGAATTACTGCATATCTTGTAATCAGATAGTTTGTTTTGTTCTCATGTCCAACTCTATAATAACAGTTTTGAGTTTCAACTTGATGCAATTCTACACAGATTCAAATATCTTGACTCCAAACATTAGTGATAGCAATTTTTAAAACCAAGGATACACGTAAGATGAACATGCATTTGGCTATATCATTATAATATATAGTATTATCATTAATTATGTTTTCAATGAGTTAAAAAAATAATCCACTTGGGTCCTGACAAAATGTTTTGTACGTGGCAATAACTAATTTATTAATATTTTTTTCTTCGTATTATTTAAATAAGTTTTTTGATTGTTTTTAATTACCAGCGTAAAATTAATCAATTTTCAGTATTTTTTTAAATACCACCAAAGCTATATATTATTACCGGCGTAACAATATAAATGCCGCTAAATTACTAATTTACCGGCGTAAAAATTATCAATTGTAGGCGTTTTTTTAAACAAAATAAACGCTTAAAAACTCAATAATTTACCGGCATAAAATTGAACAAGTGCCGGCATTTAACAAAACGCCGCCAAAGCTATATATTATTACCGGCGTAATAATATAACCGTCGAGAAATGACTCATTTACCGACGTATAATAGATATATTTCTGGCATTTTTTAAAATGCCGCCAAATCTATATATTATTACTGTCGTAAAAATATAAACGCCGGTAATAACATAATTTTACCGGCGTATAAACAACCGCTAATAATATAAGCACCGGCAATTTTTAATTTTTTTGTAGTGCATATGAGTACGACATGATATTTATTATACACTATAACAAATTTATCTTTTAAAAATGAATTTATTTTTGTCTCTAAAAGTGATCTTTTCAGACAAAATTTAAATTTAGTTTAAAAAAATATCATTATTGTAAATTTCGTTTGAACTATCATTTTATTGTTCGAATGGTAATTTTAAAGACTAAATATTCGTCCCTAATAAAATTTACTGTAAAAAAATGCGGGAATCATTCACTTCATAATTTTTCACGTTCGAATAAGGAATTAAGGCATTGGAATGAAACTTCTATTTTGATAGAATATTCTTTACCATTCGAACATAAATTTCATCCAAAATAACACTGAAGAAATTGATTCCCAATAAAACCAAGTTATCCCGCCCTCCTCCTCCTTTGTGTTTCTCTTCTCTAGCTCTCTCTCTCTCTCTCTCTATTGTTATTACCGATGCTCTAGGCACCGCCACCTTCTTCAACATTCAACCAACAACTACGGTAAGCTTTCTTTCTTTTCTCTCATCCTTCCATTCCTTTTTCCCTTTTCTTTCTTTGTCTCATTCAAACTCTGTTATCACTGCTGACTCCATGCACCACCAAACGTCCTCCCCGTTCACCAAGTCACCTGTGGTAGTGTTGAGTTTGGCTTGATTTCCTACTAAAAATGTATTTTTTTAGGCTTGGCTTGATTGTTGCTTGATTTTGGCTCGATCTTGGCTCAAGCAACCTTAGCTCGACATTTCGCTCGACAGTCTGCTCGAACTAAGCTTCATATAGAGAATTCGTTTGACACTTGCTCAACAGTTAGCTTGAGCGGGAGGCCAACCCGTGAGTTGGCTTGACACCCGCTCGATAGTCCGCTCGAGAGAGATGCAACCGGAAAGTTCGTTCGACACCTACTCGACAATCAGCTTGAGCGGGATGCCAGACTCTAACGTTTACTCGAGCATCGCTCAACACTCGCTCGAACGAATGTCCAAAATGTAGGGTCGGCGCCGTTTCAGTATAAATAGAAAATGACGTTTTATTTTAGAACATAGTTTTTGGCATTTTTAGAGGCAGCAGCTCGAGAGAGAGCTCAAGAGCGAGAGAGAGAGAGAGAGAGAGAGAGAGAGGTGAGGGAGAGATAATTCTTTGTAAAAATTTTTTGTTCTAAATCTTTTGTACTCCATCTTTGTTGATAGTGAATTCAATGAGACCGACCCCGCTAGTGGACGTAGGCTCACATTGAGCCGAACCATTTAAATCTTGGTGCTCTGTGTGTGATTGTCATTATTTTATTTTATTTTTATTTCCGCTGCGATATTTCAAATTAGCCTTTGATAACCAGTTTATCCCAACAAACTGGTATCAGAGTATGGCTTTGTGCGGGATCTAAAGGGATGGCTATGGCAAAGTTTGAAGTGGAGAAATTTGACTGTCAAAATAGTTTCACTTTATGGTGTATCAAGATGAAGGCTTTGTGACAATAGGGTTTGTCAAAGGTATTAGAAAATAAGGTGTGAAGATTTTTCGGCACCTTCAAGAGAGGAAGAAGAAAAGGTACATAGTACTATTCTTTTGTCACTATCGGATGGAGTTTTGAGGGAGGCTGCTGATGAGGAGACTGCTGCTGGTCTTTGGAAGAAACTTGAGAGCTTGTATATGAAGAAGTCGCTCACCAACCGTTTGTATTTGAAGCAATGATTATACACTTTCAAGATGAGGAAAGGTACTCCTATTTTCGATCATCTAGATGAATTTAATAAAATTATTATGGATTTGAGGAATATTGATATTAAGCTTGTTGATGAGGATCAAGCCTTAATTGAGTTGTGTTCGTTGCCAGTCTCATTTGATAATTTTGTGAACTCGATGTTGTATGGTAGAGATACTATCTCATTGGTAGATGTAAAATTTGCTTTGAATTCTAAAGAGTTGAGAACAAAATTGGGTGTACAAGGCACGGATACTCAAGCCAATGGCTTGTTTGTGAAATGTTCGTTTAGTGGTAGATCCGAGGAAAGAAGTTCGGAAAAGAGTAGGGTAATTCCAGTGGTAGCTCTAAATTTAATAAGAAAAATGTTAAATATCATAAATGTAATATGTTTTGTTAAATATCATAAATGTAATATGTTTTGTTAAATATCATAAATGTAATATGTTTGGTCATTACAAAAATGAATGTCTCAGATTGATAAACAATGAGGAAGGTAAAAGTTCCTCCAATGTTGTTAGCATTGAAGAACAGTTTAACAACTCTGATATTGTCCTAGCAGTCAGCGACTCTAGCGGTTGTTTTTGTGACAAGTGGGTCATCAATTCAAGTTGTACGTTTCATATGTGTTCTAGGATAGATTGGTTCACTACCTATGAATCAGTCAACGGTGAGTCCGTTTTGGTTGGGAATGATATGTGTTGTGATATTTTGGGATCGGTTCATTTGAGATTAATATGTATAATGGAACCGTTAGAATCTTGTCTAATGTTCAGCATATTCCATCTTTGAAGAAAAATCTTATATCTTTGGGCATTCTTGATTCCTTTGGTTACAAGTATTCAGCTGCAGGTGGAGTCATTTGAGTCTACAAGGGCTTTTCAGAGATAATGACAGGGAAGAAGACAAATGATCTTTACTTTCTTTAGGGCAGTATAGTGATTGGTGGAGTTGCATCTTCATACGTTCCATATTCAGGTATTACTTGTTTATGGCACATGTGATTGGGACATATGGGTGAACGAGTGTGGTCATTTGTGAGTAGGCAGTTTCTTGCTTTGTGTGATCAGAAGACAGAAAAGGTTGATTTTTTCGTTTGCATTGTATTCTTGTGAAGCAGTGCAGAATTAGGTTTACTGCAGTTTATTTATTTCTTATCTTTGGGTTACATCTTGTGTGATGTTGTGCCCTGTTTGTACTCATATTTGTTGATGACTATTTGAGAAAAAAGTCTGGGTTTGTTTATGTTTAAACTCTTTGTTTTGTGATGTGTTAAAACACTTGAGAAGGCTAGTGATCTACAAACAAGAAGATAGAGCTTTCTTCAAACCATATAGTTGGGTTCACTCTACAAAAATGTGGTAGTTGAATGGAATGAATCAGACTCTTGTGTGAGAGCTTGTAGTATGCTTTTGGGTTTGCCAGGCTTGTCTATAGATTTGGGTGAAACAGTCAACACAGCTTGCTATTTGGTGAACCTTCTCATTTTTACAGTTTTTTCATTTGTTGTTTCCACATAAAAGAAGAGCAGGGATATAGCAAGAAGGTGGAGTTGCTGGGAGAGCTTTCCAATAAAGTGCAGGTGGTACTCTAGATCATGCTATTGAAATTAAGCATGATTCTGATTTTGGCATTGGCGCACACTAAGAGCAGTCTACAGTTCCATCAGATAGATAAATGAAGCAGTTTGGCCACCTTTGGGTTATGCTCATGCAGACTTGGTGGTGTTCTTACTTTAGTAGATAATATTTGTTGTTTGTCTTCGTGTGTATTCATAAGCCGTTGTTTAAGTAAGTAGTCTGTTTAGTGGTGTGTTGCCTTGGTGTGAAGAGGTTGAATTTTTATATTAGGACCAAGCTTGTGATTTGATCAAGTCATTTATGAAATTGAAGACTTTTGGGTGGAAATTGAGTTCTTCAAGGATAGACATTGTGTTTGGGATCTGTGATTCCCTTTGGAGATTTGTTGAAGGGAGCCAGTTCTCTAGTTAATGGATTTTGTTCAGGCTTGACGGAATTCAAGCCAATGTGGTGATTTGTTGAGTTTGACTTGATTTCTTACTAAAAATGTGTGATTTTTTTAACGCTTGGCTTGATTGTTGCTTGACCTTGGCTCGACTGTGGCTCGACCCTGGCTTAAGCAACCTTAGCTCGACACTTTGCTTGACATTCCACTTGAGCTAAGTTTTATACATAGAGTTCGCTTGACACCCGCTCGAAAGTCAGCTCGAGCGGGAGGCTAACTCGTGAGTTCACTTAACACTCGCTTGACAATCAGCTCGAGTGGGATGCCAAACCCTAACATTTGCTCGAGCATCGCTCGACACTCGCTTGAGCGAATGTCCGAAATCTAGGGTCGGCGCCGTTTTAGTATAAATAGAAAACGGCGTTTTGTTTCAGAATAGAGTTTTTGGCATTTTGAGAGGCAACAGTGAGAGAGAGAGAGAGAGAGAGAGAGAGAGAGAGAGAGAGAGATGAGGGAGAGATAATTCTTTGTAAAGAATTTTTGTACTAAATCTCCTGTACTCCATCTTTGTTGATAGTGAATTCATTGAGACCAACTCCGCCAGTGGATGTAGGCTCACATTAAGCCGAACCACTTAAATCTTGGTGTTCTATGTGTGATTGTCATTATTTTCTTTTGTTTATTTCCGCTGCGATATTTCAAATTAGCTTTTGATAACCGGTTTATCCCAACATGTAAACTTTCTTCTTTCTCTAATTTTATCCAATTCCTCCCTCAAAACATAAGTCATTGCTTTGCTTTTGTGAAGCATTTTGCATTATTGAGTTATAAAATTTTGGAATTTAGGGCTAGAAATGAGAGGAGTGACTAAGTGATTGAGGTACATCAAAGCTAAGAGGAGTGGCTCCGTGTAACACCACCATAACCTCCATTCGCCCAGCCACCTAAAGTAAGCTCTCTTTTTTCTCTCATTTTCTTCTTCCATGTCTTTCTTGTATTTTTATTTAACCATCCGCAGTGTCTAAGCTAGATTTTTTTGGAAGTTTCTATTGAGAATCATAATCTAGTGTCGTTGCTCTTCTATTGTGGAGTTTGAGATTGCAAGCATTATGAAAAGTGGGATCATGGCTTCACCCATCAGAATCGGTGTACAAAGTGATTGAGGAACATGGAATTTATTTAATATCTCATCCATTTGATATGCTTTTTTTTCCCAATTAATAGTTTTTAGAGTTTGGGGTTGGGAATGAAAGGAGTATGCTTGGGTTATAGTCATCTTGACATGTTGTTTTGTTCTTTTTGGCAGAACTGCTTATGTAGTAGACCTGGTTTGTGACTCATTCACCTCAACAACTTTAAATTTTGGATTAAAAAAAAGGAATTATATAATTTCCTGCGAAGTAGCCTGTTGTAACTTGTATTTAATTTGGAGTTGAATTAGATTTGGGGATTATTTTTCTTGCAGGTTTGATTGTCTCTCATTTTAAATATTGAAGTATTTATATTATCACTGATATCAATTCTGTTTTCCATGAAAACAGAAGATCAATTCAAATATAGGAGCTCTAACTTCAAATGAAAATATATGATGAGAGTTTGGATGCAGCTTTCTTGTAATATATGCTATATAAAAGGCTCAGAAAAATATTAGAAATCAAACAATCCTGACTGGAATGGAATGTTATTTATGTTGTGTATGCAATTGAGTGATGGTTGTTAGAAATCAAACATTCCTGACTGGAATGGAATGTTATTTATGTTGTGTATGTTGTGCTTCTAGCATTGTTTTTATGCTTCCCACATTTTGTTTGTAGCTTCGAAGAAGCAATCTGCATATGACCATTATGGTTGTTAGATTAGAGTTAGGTAATGAATCGTGCTAATTAATTTATTTGAAGTTTTCCTTTTGTTTAATTTTAAGATTGTATTGATATAATAATATAATTAATTCACTTTGAATAATGACTAACTAGCGCGAGGATGGCTCGCTCTTAGAATGCTAGTTACAACCAGCTTGTCATGATTTTGTCACCCACCTTAGGTACCAGCAAACTCCACACTTTAGCATATCGTACGTGCTTGAAAAGTCATTTAATTCTGGGTGTATTTATGGAGTAATTATTTCAGTATTTGTAGTTTTTGGAGTAATCTCATCACTTGTATATTTCTGGAGTAATTTCAACACTTCAGAATTTGAGATTCGGCTTGTTCCTCCAACCTCATCATGTCTTGTGTTCAGCAAATCTTAATGGCCGGTAGCTGTCCTTGGGGAACTAAACACCATGAGAGTATAATATTGACCATGTGCCATTTTCGACAACACAACCACTACTTGGAAAATAGAATATTACTCTTGTTGTCTCTTTTATTATTAATCTTGACAGCTAATTAATGTGTTATGCCATGTCCAGGTCTCAGCTTGCTTTAAGGTATCAAAAGAAATGATCAGTAAAATATCTTAAGCCATATCTTTTGAAAGAAATGACACAGAGTTGTAAACCTCTAAATATTGCTAGTAACTCAATAGATTTTGGATCAGCAACTTCTTTTTCAATCTTACTAGCAGCCATAACAATATCTCCTTTGTCATATCTGAGAATAGCACTAACTCCTGCTCTATGTAAATCACAAAACATTGCCCCATCCATATTTATCTTCAAGTATCTTGGAGGGGGAGGTTTCCAATAGTAGTAATCCTCTATCTTGACTTTTGGAAAATACTTGATGTTTGTAAACATCCTCTGTAGTGATAGAGCATGTTCAATTACATGTCTTGGTTCAAAGAATTGACCATTTGGGAAATATCTAACCTTATAAATTCTGTGCAGCATAGTACCCTCCTATTGCAGAATCCTCCACCCCTACTTGGCTAACAAGGCTAAGTTGAAAACTCTTAAGTTTTTAAAGCCTAAGCTGTAACGCTCCGTCCCCTAGGGGTCCGAAAGTTTACTTATGTCATCTAATACTCCAATTTTCTCTATCACACAAAATACTCATTAATTCACATCAATTTATCCAGTATAAATAATCTAAGATAACACAAAGTCTTAATATAAACATCAACCTCCCAACATATCACATCATCAGAGCACAACAAGCTTACTGAACAAAAACCCTCAATACTCAAATAAACCTTCTATGCTTAACCCATTATTCTTAACTCATCTCACCCATGCTCCATACTCTTGATCCTCAGTTAAAATATTCAAATCATCTAAAAAATATTATGGAGATAAAGGGTGAGTTATCACCAACTCAATAAGCAGAAAACATATACTAGTATGTAAACATGAGTCTTTCCAGAAAGTTCGGTATGCAGAAACAAAATATTTCATTTTCATATGCAAATCTAAAAAAAAACATGTTATCAGAAAATCAGAACGACTTTTCAATCTTGTAATACCCAAAGACCAACTGTTCATTTTTAAATATACATTTCATATTAAAAAACCAACTATTTATATTCAAAGATCCATTTCATAATCAAAAACCCTTTTTCATATCTAAAAACTAACTGTTCATATTCAAAGATCTATTTTATATTCAAAGACCATTTTCATATTAAAAAATGTTTTGGCATAACATAACTGAATGTCTTCATCTTATCATATCATATCATATACCATGTTTAACCCTCGTGATAAGGTTGTGCTATCTCCAATAGCCAAACTAGACAGTATCATATTGTGAAATTTTTTATTTTTCAATCTCGGAGCCTCGAGTGTGCACACAGGAAAGAATACATAAAAGACCACTTTATTTCCAAAGTGGACGTACTCATATCATATCACATCGTATTGGTACCAACCATATCACGTGAACTAGTATCATTATATCATAACCATATTCAGAATCAAAATCAAACAGATAAGTATGTCAAAGGTTTTTCATATCCATATCATATCAAAACATGTGCTAAACATAGTCATATCATTTCCATTTGATAAAAAATAGATCCAAATCATTTCATATCACATGTATAAAAATCTCAATGATATCGTATTCGCTCTTTTGCATATTTCATAAACATGTTAAATATTGCTCGTCTATACTATTCATGTCAAAAGCATTTCTTTTCTTTTTCATACATATCTCATGAATGAATGCAAAACAGATATTGAGGTTGTTTTTCACATTTACTTTTTAAAACAAAATGTACATTTTTACAAACCAACTTCAGTTCATTTCTTTTTATGCAAATCTAGTATAGGAACCCCGCTTACCTGGACTTCTTAGTTTTCCGAAAATTTCCTCAATAATGCCAAACAAATATTAGTTATCACCTATAAAAAGTCATGAAATTCCTATAAATTTTCAATCAATCACGTATTTCGAGAATCTATTTTAAATCCTCAAAACCTAAAATACCATCATTTTTTAAAACCAACAATATCCACTTACTCGAATTTGTACCCAAAAAGAAATTTAATCGAACAAGTAATAAGATAATTACGGAACTCAATAAAAAGTAATATTTAAAATATCTAAAATACCAACAATGTATTATAAATTAATAGAATACTTTGACTACTTTAAAAATCTTATAAAATACGTCATGAAAAACTCATCTCTTAAAAATAGGTTTACTTCCTTTAGTTAATAATATTATTAAAATATTATCTACACAAAAATAATATTTTATAAGACTTAAAACAAAACCCATTTAAACATAAATCCAAAAAGACCACTCATCCGAAAACATATATATGGAACATACACTAAAGGTAAACTGGTAATAGTACTCAACTATTAGGTTAACAATTTACATATATATATATACACACCTTACGAGGAAAACTAGCAGTGAACGGAAACAAAAATACAGAAATAATAGACCTAGCGGCAGCTGGGACTTACTCAAGGAGAAACCATGCGGTAGCGTGCAACAACTGGACAGGGTAGGCAGTGGCGGTGCGGTTGGAAAGCAGGCGTGTGGTGGTGAAGCTGCCTACGCTGGGCGGCGAGAGTGAGAGAGATGCGAGAGAACAGAGGGTGAGTGCGCGAGAGAAAAAGGGAGCAATGTGAGAGGGACTCACCATGTGGGTAACGATAAAGCAACGACGAAGTGGTTGGGAGTGGCGGAAGTGTCATCTTTAGCAGCTGAGGAAACTGGCGTCGACAGTGGCTTCATGTGGCTGGGCACGATGGTGAGGTCTGTACGGTGAAACAAGGGTGGTTTTTGCTCTGTTTTTAGTTTGTAAAACAGGGGCTTCGGTTGACAGTGGACCAGTGGTGGTTGTTGTATGTTGATGGCTCTCGGTGCAAAGTTGCTGATTGTTACTGGGGCTGGGCAGTGCTTTGTAGGGAGAGTCTCACAGTGGCAGCATCGTGGTGTGGGGCAGAGGTTTAAGCTGTGGGCTTGGTGCCGTGTGTTTGGGTGGTTCTTGGTTTATGGATGTGGATTGCATTGTACCCCGGTGCAATGGGTGATCGGATGCAGTGAGTTTGGCTTCCAACAAGAGTTAGCACCTTGCGGGGTGGCTTAAAGGTGGCTAGTGGGTGCTTTGGATGGAGTGGGAAACAGAGGCTTCTGCGAGTGGTTTGCGGCCGTGTGTGGTGGTTTCCGCTTGGTGTCGGTTGAAGTTGGTTGAGCATGATTGAGTTTCAGTGCTAGGTGGTTCTCCGTGTAGGGTTGTGGCTACGTGAATAGCTAGCTGGGTGGCTTGGGAGGAACTGCCCGACGCTGGGCAGCGGCTACTCATGGCATCGAGAAGAGACAGTTCTGTAATATTGTAACATGTAGGTAAATAGACCCTAGCAGAAGGAACTGTGCATGACGTGGCTTGGGCTTTAGGCCCAATCAGTTATTAAGGCCCACATCTAGCAGTAATAAGGAAAACGAGTGGGCTTTTTCACTGAATTTTGGGCCTTGACTCATCTATAATACTTGTTCCATAAATTTTACGAGTGAAGGTTCACTTGGTCCATTAAAAGATTTTAAACCTAATTATCAAACCTATTAAAAAATTATATTCCAACAAAAAAAATCTTAAGCCCGAACAATCTTCTAAAAAAATTTACTCGCAATCCTACATGGGCTTTTCATAACTATCAACTCAAAAATTTTGTAAAGTGGTTTTGGCAGGGCCCGGGTGTTACATAAGCCACCTTTAAATATAGGGTCACACATTTTTTTCCAATTGATCCAGTGAATCTTTCTTTCATTCATTTTCTGATCCGACCAAAATCTTGCCATCATGGATTCCAGTTCTGAGCATAAATTACCAAGTAGTAAAAAACAACTCATAGAGTATGTAGGGATTGAGAGGGCTATATTGCTTTTATAAGCACTTCCGTACAACTTGAGATAACATTTGTTCTTTTCAACTCTGTAACTTTTGCCAAACTGTGTTTAATTTCTGAGAAAGCCTTGGTTTTTGATCCACCTACAACATGAGGTAAACCTAAGTACTTCACATATTGTTGAGCACTATTGACCCCTCAAAGCTGCATTATTTCTTCTTGCACCTCATATTTCACATTCCTACTAAAGACCATAGAGATTTTATCCTAATTTATTTTCTGACCCGAAACCTTTTTATATTTATCGAGCAACAATTTAACATTTATGTTTTCCTAATAAAAGCCTGACTATTAAGCTTTTGTTCATGGGACATATTGACAACTACTTTGCACATACAAAGAATCAGGGGCTTACATATGGAAAAACACAGCTAACCATGTCGGTAGTTGATCATGTTTCATGTAATAGGCCTTTAAACCATGGAGTTTAGGCCCATGGTTAGCTGCACAAGCATCTTTTTCATGATTCAACTCTTAATTATTATTCAATCACGTAGTGCAGCTAGCATGAGTAATTGAGTTTGGGTGTTGCAGAATCAGAGAGTTTTTAAGTTTGCATGTGATTAAGCTGGGCTAGCCAGATGCCTAGTCAACCAAGCGAGGACGAGATCGAAGGCCCAGTAGTCTTTTCCCGGCCCAGGCTTAAGCCCGAATCGAGCCGTGTCAAATTTTTTAAGAGAACGACCAATTTAATTTTATCAAAAACTCTGCATATAACCGGTTCTGCTAACCGGCGAGCAACCGGCTCCAGTAATGCGGCGTCGTTTCAAATTAAATTCCAACCGGCTCCAGTAATGCGGCGTCGTTTCAAATTAAATTCAATTTCAAGATGATGTGATTCAAATTTCATTTCTTGCATAAACACTTTCGCACCGCACTTCACTTTCGCACTTCAGCTTCTCACTCTCTCCCGCTTCGAACGTAGCCCCTTCTCCCCACTGCTCCCATCGTCTTCCCCAGGAAGGAGGCTTCTGTCCGGTAAGGTCAGCGTCGAAACGAGTAAGCGCACGACAGTGATGCAGCAAATGTAAGCATATTTTAACTTGCCTTGAAGATCAGTTGATCGTCAACCATGCATCTCTAATTAATTCTCAAAAACAGTTCCATATATAAGTAGCATGGAAATATTTATTGTTAATACAAAAATTGTTGTGTTGGCCTATTCTAATTAATGACAAAAGTTAATTTAATTGATTTATAATTATTTGTAATTGGAGCAAAGTTTGGGTTGATATTGGATCATGAAGTCCTGCAAAAATTGGCCAAAACCAAAACTTTCGCACCGTTCAAGCATGCATGTGTCAGAAAGTTTACTTGGATTTAAATTCTTTGGTCTGAACTTAACGAACCTTAACTTGTATATAATGATAGATTAATATATACGCTTTCATCGAGAAAGACCAAAAAA
>QEOT01009256.1:73827-94289 GCA_003123785.1 Pterocarya stenoptera | reverse complement strand
TTTTTCTGTTTATTAAACTAATAAATTACTGTATAAAAAATATTAAAATCTACAACAGTCCCTGTGAAGAAAATAAAAATATTTGATTATAAATGTTAAGGTTGGTTGTGAATGCACATTTCGAATGAGATAAGATGAGATATTTTGAATGATAATTAAATAAAATATTGTTAGAATATATTTTTTAATATTATTTTTATTTTAAAATTTGAAAAAACTGAATTGTTTATTATATTTTTATATGAAAATTTAAAAAAATTATAGTGATTAAGATAAAATGAGAGTTGTGTAAGCAAACGGAGCAAGTACATTTTTGCGATTTAACGTTATTCATTATATCAAAATATATAGATATATTACATTAAGTTATATGAGCATTGCTATGCATCAACCTACACACCACACACCAAATTGTTTTTTATTTTTTTTAATTTTTTTTTCAATTTTTTTTATTCTAGTCTTCTTGAAACATTTATATTTTTTTATTCATCATCCATATAATACACATTTAATAAAAAAACAAATAAAAAAAAAATAAAAAAAGTTATGGTGTGTGGTGTGTAGGCTGATGCAAAGATTAATTCAAGTTATATTAATGTATAAATTTTTTTTTATATAAAATATATACCTAGACGTAATATTTTTTTAATTTAATTATTAGTAATTATAGACACATAAAATGAAATATTAAATTTAAATATTATTCCAAGGGAATAATCAAGACTCTTTTATCACTTGTAACAACTCTTATACAACTCGCATGGGTTGAAAACATCTCTTTCATGGGTTGAAAACTCCAATGTCTCCTTTCTTTTCAACGGCCATGGGGTTTGTGTCTCCACTTGTCCACAAAGGTTCTTCTCGATGCATGCAGGAATGTCGGTCACCACCTCTCCCTATCATGCAATTCTGGCACTTCCTTACGCAACATCTTAATATTATTAATCATCTTATTAAATTATATAATCATTTTATCATCCTTTTCACGTTATATCCAATAAATGTAAACTTTTCTTTTTGGCAACAAAATAAATGAGTAATGTTAGATACAATTTTAAGACGCGTAAACTTGCGTACTCCTTTTGAAATAAAATAGAAATTCATTATTAAAAAAATAAATTTTTATATGAATCTCAAATTTACTAATATTTTTTAAATAAATTGTTTAAAATTTATATACTCTAAAATTGTAAATATCATTTTTAAAAAGATAATAGGGGGGTAAAGGTGGTGACTTATTTTCCGGGATATGACTTCAGTAGCCGACTAAAATTTGAATTCATGATCTAATACATGTCAAACAATGAATGAAAGTTACAGCAACTAGCTTTTGGGGGCTACGACTTTAGTAAAGAGTAAAGACTTCCTTTTTAAGCCACTCCCTTCAAGAGTAATAGGATAGCACATACTTTAATGTTGGAAAAAGCTTCACACTTTAATTAAGGATAATGCTAAAGATCCCGTTGATGTCTTGCTTATTTTTTTTTAAAATATTTTTTTACTTAGTGATTAAGAAAAAAATTAACAATATTATTAAATAACATTTTCTTAATCACAAAGTAAAAAAAAATCTAAAAAAACAAAGAAAAAAAAAAAAGAAGAGTGGGACATCAGCGAGATTCCTATCATTTTCCTATAATTAATGGACGATCAAATGATGAAAGGAACTTACTTGAATAGAGTTTGTAACAGTGATAGGAATAAACCCTTTTTTTTTTTTTAGAGCTCTTTCTTTTTCTTGTTTTGGTTATGGCAAGTGAAAACTCTGTGACTAGGGATATTGATACACATACATGAGGGTTGAGGGGTTATCCTATTAGGAATCTAGGATCTGTTACAATTATAAAAAATCAAAATATATATATAATTTTTTATGTTAATTGATGTTGCAGGCTTTCACACAAATAATATGTTTACTATGTCAATAAACGAGCTTTTAGATAGATTCTTTTCATCCTTAAATACAGTCCATTCAAATTCACTTTCCTCTAAAAAATTTGTCAGACGACAACACAAACGAAATTAATAATACCCTAATCAAGGGATGTTTGGGGATTGAGATTAGATAAAAAAAAATATGAATAGTAATGAAATAATTTAAATTATGATATTTTATGAGGTTTTGAAAAATGAGAGAGAAAAAATTGAATAAAAATATTGTAAAGTTAAAATATTATTATAATATAATTTTTATTTTAGAATTTGAAAAAGTTAAATTGTTTTTTTTTTTTTTTGTATTTTGTTTAGATGTTTGGAAAATTTACAATGATTAGATGGAAAATTTGAAATTTTGAAATTAAAAAATATTTATATGAGTGATGTTTGATGAGAAAAAATAAGATGAAACTATCCCATCTTCCAAACAACCCCTCAAACTAAAAAATTTGCTTTTGTCTTTTTTTTTTTTTTTCCTGCTCAAAATCATCTTAATGCAGTATACCACTTTTGTCAACAAGAAAACGACTACCCATTTTGTGGTAAAGAATTTGAGACCACAAAATAAAGGGGTGGCTGTACGGCCACCGCCCGCTTGGAGTTACTGTTTGTTATAATTTGTTATAAGATATTTTTTTTTTAAATTTTTTCATACATGTATTTTTTAATATTTTTAAATATTTTTTAAAAAATGAAAAAATTACAATATTATTAAAAAATAGCTTCTTAATTATTAAGTAAAAAAATTTTAAAAAATAAAATATTCCAGCGAGAGCCGCAAGGGAAGAGTCATTTTCCTGCTTAAAGAAGAGTAAAATCAAACGGGACGCTGGAGCGAAACAAAAAGTTGGAACAATAATTAAGCAAAGTTACACTAATGCTGGGCTCAAGTGAGCCTTATTAAGCTCTACTCAGATGTTATAGCCCAGCCCGAACCTGTCTCTCAGCCCATTACCATGCCTTATCCAAAGGAGATTTTATTTTGGTTGGTGCTTGATTGGGCCAGGCACGAAAGACAGTGGAAAATAAATCCAAGGCTACAAATGCAAGATTGGTTCAGCTCATCTCAAAGGCTTGGAAGTGAAGATAATAAAAAATGGGTTGGGTTGGGTTGGCCGATATCTGTTTCTATTTACTGTATATTTGTAAAAGGTATTGTTTCTCCAACGAATTTAAAGTTATTAAGTAGAAGACGGACTCTAAGAGACAGAAATTGACAATGTATATACATACAATCTAAAACCATTTATTTTTTGGAAAATCTGAAGACATTCAAGTCAGTCAGACAGATCGAAAGTTGAGAACTAAAGATTTTACTAAATAATGTAGATAAAAGCTCAGGGAAAGGGAAGGTGGGGAAGAAAATTTGGTGAGACAAACATGAAACAACTTCAGCCTTATTCTATAACAGTGATTCATTGAACCATAAGCTGGAGATCATTGGCCACTTATAAACAGACTATTGATTATATGATATGAAATCTAATCTGCCTCGAGTTCATTAATTAGATCAGCACTGTTAGAATAAAGCAATCCTTACAAATTGTGAAGATAAACAGGGATGAACTGTACACTCCTGATAGAAAAGACTGACACGGAGGAGAGGACTTTCAACATAATTCTCCATATGAAAGGATGGAGAGGGGGTAGACATACAACAATTTCAGAGAAGATCTTATTCTTCCTCTTCGCTCATTTCAAACTCATTGATATCATCGACTAAGTTTCCCAGCAATATAGTAGGAATAGACATGCTGCAATGTGCAATCAAGTGGATCAAACTATAAACGACATAAAAATTTCTGCCCTCAGTCCTGTTAGCAGCACAAGGGAATTGCCACACATACACAATACTACTTTGGTGAGGGAACGAAAGCTGGATTTACAAGTTAAACCGAGCACACAAGGTATAAAATAGCATAGCAGTGCTAAATTAACTATTATAACAGCATCAAAGTTTGGTCGGTACACTTCTTTCCACAATTTAATATTCCATAGAATGATAGCCAAGCAATACCGAAAGATAAGAACTGCAGGAAATTCTTTTGCTGCTTCAAGGGAGCCAGGCTTTCAAATACAAACTGAATTTTGAATAGAATGAACTATGCTTTTATTTTTGCCATAAATCCATTTTATACAAGACAATGACGATAAGTTCCCCATCTGAGAATAATTAACTAAAGTACCTGATAATTGATAACAAGAACAATTCCATCCTTATCACAAGCAATACCAGAGATAAGCTTGCAATAATCTTATCCTCCTACCTAATCTAAACAATTTATATTGTCCTACCAAAAATGAAAGCAGAAAATAAAATAACAGTGCAGTAAAAATATCAGTAAACGTTGTTGAGGGTGAGCTAAAATGAGCATGTGTATCACTGAAAGTAACAGAACCTAGTTTTAGATATATACCAGTCAAGCTAGTCTCTAGTCATTCTGACAAAAGCTTCGGCTAATAAAATGTTACACATGAAAGTAAAAACAAAAATAAGGAGTAAAATCATATTTCTAAAAGCACGGTTAGCACTAAACTAGGCAGTAAACTTGTGATAGTAAAGGCACTGATCTAGTAGTTCATCCTCTCCCACCTCTGCTTTGTAAATCCTGTAATGTCTTATCCTTCTCTCTCCAGGGTAACCTGTCCCCTTGTTACCTATTCACACTAATGTTGCGTATGGACCAAAAGCAACAAGATAATATGCAACACTTATCTGAAAAGAATTTAAGCCGATACATAGTGGTTTACATAACAGCTTATTAGCAGTGGAGGAAAATAAGCATTTCATGGGAGTAAGTCCTCCATATATACTGAAAACGAATATTAAAAAAAAGTCGTGAAAAAAAAGTAACATATGAAACAAACCGTGTAGAGAGTGAGCCACCCGTTTCTTGTCTCTGAACCCTACCCTGCAGCTCGATCTGCAAAATTCCACCAACACAAAGAACAGGTTCTGGAAGCTTGTACTTCTGCAAGCAACTTTCCTGTTTATGAGGAAGTCATTTAAGGAAGTCATTTATTTCTCAACACGTATAATATCAAGAAAAATATAATAGCAGGATCAACAGGAAAACAATGGCATTCAGACAGTGATTGGCTAAAAACTATTAGAATAAAGAAAATACTAAATTGGAAGAATAAGTGATAAAGAACTTTGTTACCAGCCTCTGTAATCATAACCTGTTTGCTTCTATATTATCTCGTATCTGTCCACTTTCTAAAATAAAAATTGATTCTTAAACTCTGGAAAAGAACGGGATGGCACTTTTCATAAAAAGAGGCAGTTAGCATGGAAGGATTCTTAACATGGCTTTCATGGCTGGAGAACAACATTTGCTTCTGATCAAATGGTAAAATCTTTCTTCACTCAAAAAACTGTTCATAAAACCCAATATGTCTCTTATGAGTTGATTTTCACGTTGGTTTACTAACTGGGGTTCCCAGCACATAAACTCAAACACAAACAAACCTATATTCAAATAGAGGATTTACAGAAGCATGTATTCCAGCATCAATGTCAGTAAATTAAGGGAATTTATTTTTCCAACCCCATTTTTGTTCAGATGCTGTATTTTTCCTGTTTTATGTTGTAGATTGTGAATGCTCAGATCAGATCTCTCAGAGCAGGAATACTGATGCAGCCCTTACATCATACGCAATATTCTAGTAACTATGTAAGACAGCTATTGGCTGAGAGGAATATATTTATACGAGCAAAAATCAGGGTGATTTAAATTGCTCGGTTAGTCAAGCTTTTGCAGAGGGGAATACGTAACATATGTGCAAAATCAGGTTGACACAATCCATACATTGCTGACGTTTCTGCTGAGAGGGTGGGTGGTCATTTGATGGCTCATTTTTGGGCTGTTGTCAAATCCAGCTTTTTCTTCAATTGACTTCAGGTTCTCAATGCAACAAAGGGGGTTTGGGATTAGTGGTCCACATCTAAAGTTGCAGCTACAATTGATAAGTCATGCCCTCTTTCAAATTTTCTGTTTAGTGTCAATATTAAATAAGTATGAACAGTGTTTCATATAGACTGGCTTGATAGGCTGCTGTTGACAGCCCCATTCGGTTGAAACCTCTGTCATGCTCCACCTTCCATAATCAGCTGTCTGCTCTGTTCTTCGGTTGGAAGAAGAGAGACGAGAAGCTCAAAAAAGTTTATGCCATCATGGAAGGCAGAGCATTAGAAAGAAATAGATAGTCATCCTAAAATCGAAGGAAAAGCAGCTTTTCTTTTGTGGGCAAAGCACGTTGCATTTTGAGCTAAGTGTTGACAGAGCAACACCTACAAAAGATTGCAGTTCAGTTTCTCAATGGTTTTGATGAAATAGACGCACCTAATACCTAACAATTCCATCACCTCAGAAACAAATCGAAATTGTAGAAACATTAAAAAAAAAAAAAAAAAAAAAAAAAGACCTGAGCCATCGGAAATTCTTGTGAAGTATAGGTCCATATGAATTTTTCGTCAGCAGAAACGGGGTATGAGCCACTCAGAAGATCACTTCCTACACCCATAGGGCTCTTGGGATGGCCCATTCGAAATCGCATCGCTTTGACCAAATATAGAGGCGAACCCGATTGAAAGTATGCTGGGAAAATTAACAAATCACATCATTGTCAATAGATATTTAAAAGGTCAAAACAAACTGGAAGAGTGCAAAGTTCGTGGAAAAGCTTCACACTATACCTTGGAAAGGGCGTATATTGATTTCTTTAATGACACAAAATTCATCAGCCAGTTTGTATGTTAGTCTCTCGGTCACCGCAGGATTACTTTGTCCTCTACTTAACCAGTATGAAGCTCTCCGTGCAACAATATCCGCTGGTTGAAGAGTATTATTGACGCTTTCCTCTGGATAATTATCAGTGCTAGATGCACTAATTGGTTCCAAAATGCAGTCCCTAACAATAGATGATGTACAAGCTCCAGCTAAAAGGGCATAGGCCCTATCATCCCTTTCCAGAGATTCCCATTCTTTTGAGTAGCTAGATCCAGCTTCTACAAGCTCTTTTGTACTTAGTTTATTCAATCCAAAAACATGGGACACTTTAGATAACTGAGGAAACATTCTCAAACATAATTGCTTCCAAAGACCATTTACAATCACTGCAGATCATCAAGAGTTCAAACGTATCAGTTCAAGAGCGTCAATTCCAAGCCAGCAATGAACGCTGAACTTCCAGAGTTCTTGAACTACCAAATAGACAGACACAACGACTGAAAGGAGTCTAACAAATCGATTAAAGTATGTCTCAGCATGAGCTAACTATAACATAACACGGTGTTAAACCAGAACCTATTTTACTTCAAATGGTTCCATTTAGTATATTTGCTGATAAAACTACTAGAACTGAACAGAATAACCTATTTAAATTACTTTGGATGATAAACGAATGGGGATTGTTTACAATATAAACTGAGTCTACCATATTTAGAAATGCAGGCATTTAAGTGTTTTTAGCTCACCAAAATGTCGCCAAGACCGTGAGACAGAACTAGCGCGGAGAAGATCAGATGGATCTTCCAAATACGTTAGAATCTTCAACGATATGTCGAGGTCGAGTCGACCCAAGAAATCCATACAAGCTTCCATGTCAAGTAACTACTCCAAAAGATACTGTAAAATAACACAGTTCGCAAATTCTCACTAGTTCAGGAAAAAACCAGATTTCGGGAAAGAGAGAGAAAAATAAACAAAAGGAAAAGGCTTAAAGTTCTGCAGAAAAATGAGGTGCAAAACAAAAAAACTTCTTAATTTCGGAATGCGAAATCGAACAAATCAAAGGAAATTATCTTGTCTCAGAGACGGTCGAGACTTTGAGAGTGAAAAATGTCGAGAAAGTGTACTTGTTTTGATTTTAAACGAGAGAACGGTGCGCGTTTCACAGGAATGAGACGAACGTTTATGCAAGAGTGACACGTTCGGAACTATTTAAGATGAGAAATACTTCATACACACGTATCTCTGTTAAAAAGTTTATTTTTATTAAACTTATTTGTGAAGCACTTCTTATTCAAGAATAGCAAAGTAAGATGTGAATGAGATGGTGTAAAAGCAAACCATAAAGTGACATATCCAGTATAATATGTTAAATTATAAAATTATTTTTATTGTAAAATAGATCAATATATCACATAAAATTATATCATTTTATAAATTTATTTTTGTACAATCTATTTGTATATATAGCAATCCTTATCAGTAAAAATTATAAGTTTCATCTTAAAAATATATTGGAATAATTGGTTCAAAAAATATTTTTAAATCGATTTTATAATAAAAAAATATTTGTAATCTAACTTCACGTATTAAATCTTATCAATTTGTGAGTTAATTTTTGTAAAAATCAGTCATTTCACTTATCTTTAATCATTTACTGTTATATAAGTAAATAATAAAAAGACTACAAATGATTTTATTCAATTATTAAATCTTTGTTAACAATATTTGAAAGAAAGTGAACCCAACTCAATTCATCTCAAACTAATTATTGATAGAATTCACTATATTTTTAATTTTTTATAAAAAAATTAAACACATCTCGACTTACTTCATACATTTCAACTTAAAAATTCAAACTTATCTGAACTTAAAAAAATTAAACTCATCTTAATAGAATCTACAAAATATTATTATTTACAATTCAACTCAACTCACCTCAACATGCAACAACTTTTAGAGCAACAAGACTATAAAGTTGTAGTAGGAGACCACTTTTTTCAGCCACTCCCGTGGCCAAATTGCAAGCCTAATTGGATTGCACTTACTTATGCACAAGGTTTTTTCTTTTCCTTTTCTTGCGAAAATATTAAACCCTTGCTAATAAGATTTGAAAGGTGCCCCAGCTTTCTGAGCTACAAGACTGTAAAGTTGCAGAAAGAGACTTTCTTTTGAAGTCACTGTCACTCCCCTTGATGGTGGCCAAATCGAAAGCCTAATTGGATGGCCACATACTTAATGCACAAGCTCTTGTTTTCCTTGGTTAAAAAGTGTAGTTCAGGGTAAGTTGGAGCTGGTTTGGGCGCGATCGTAATAGTACTTTGGGCCTAAGTGATTGCCTTCAATCGAGTTTGAGTCATATTTAAATATCAGTCTTATTAGAGAATTTAATAAATCTTTATACGATTAATTTTAATAGTCAAAGACGTTGGTATTGAAACTCAAACCCAAAATCTAATACATGCTGAATTACATCATAATAACTTAAACACCATCAAGCCAGATTACTTGATGTGTAAGTTGTTGGAAGAAGGAAAGAGAAAAACTTCGTGATAAAGAGGCACTGCACTTTAACTAAAGGTGATGGGTACCGTGATGAACTGACTTGTATATTGTTTGTAATGGTTTTTGGAACAAACGTAGGGGATGTTTGATAAATCTGTGAATATTAATGAAATTGTTTAAGTTACGATGTTTTACAAGGTTTTGATAAATGAGAGGAAAAAAAAATTGAATAAAAATATTATAAAGTTAAAATATTGTTAGAATATAATTTTGTTTTGAGATTTAAAAAAGTTAAATTATTTTTTGTATTTTGTTTAAAATTTTGAAAAAGTTGCAATGATTAACTGAAAAAATTGAAAATTTGAAATTGAAAAGTATTTGTGTTTTGAGTTATATTTGGAAAATAAATTAGATGAGATGAGATGAGATGAGATGAAACTATCCCATCTTTCAAACAACCCCTTACTCTGTGACTTCTATAGAGGGATACACACATGATAAGGTGGAGATAGCTGCTCTGCTAATGAGAAGGATTTAGCTATGGCTCATGTCGCTGGAGACCATCAGCAGGAAGGTGACAAAGCATGAGAGGGAACTTGATAGCTATCAAGTGTGCTTTTAGGTTTGGGTACGAGCACTTCCAATATTCTGCTCATTATAATTCATTATTTTATTATTAGCTGAGGTTCTATCACTGCCCAAACGTTGACTCTCTGCTGCAATTCTTAAAGATTTATGCTATTTATAATCGGTGAGTAAATACAGCATTTATCTTGAAACTCATCAAAGTTACTAAAACAGAAACTCAAAAGTCAACTACTTTTATATTAATTGATATGGCAGGCTTTTGTGTTAATAAACAAACTTGCAAATAGATTTTTTTTTTGTTCTTAAATGAAGTCTATTTGAATTCGTTTTTCTCTCATAAACTTGGGTTTAATCAGAACCAGAAAACCCAATCTTTTTAGCCTCTACTTTCATATCTTGGAACTTTTATGCAGACAAAGAATTTCAGACCACCGGCAAAACTTGAAGAAGAGCAGAGTCCAGACATTGAACAATAATAATAAAGCCAAGTCCAGTAATGCCAGGCTCAAGCCAGATTTATTAAGCTATTTTAAATCCCAAAATCACACACAAGAACTGTAATACACTTGTTATGACAACCGCTGACAGATAGCTTTCAGAATTCACTGTATTTTTAACGTAGATAAAGACTATTGATCTGAAACTGAAAAACAAACTACAGAGCAAGGGTGATGCAATCACTACAGATAGAGATAACGTACCCTAAAACATCCTCCCAAAAATAAAAAGAAAAACAAAGCAGAAACAACAAAACAAGTCCAAAACTGCTAGCCGCTCTAAGTATACCACTGAGCACAGCATACTTTGACTCATTCTTCATATCCCATGTACAATGTTCAAACTCGACGGCCTGGGAGGCACTTGCCCAAGAAACACGAATCATTCTTATTGACCCAACGCCGGCAAAACACTTCCATTCGGCTTCATTCAATGTCCCACAGAAAATTGCCCCTACCTCCTGCTTTCTGCATCTAAAGCAGGAAATAAATGTTCATGGTACCAGATGCAGGAGGAATTTTTTGTTTCTGTTTAAAGGAGGACCCACTCGGTGACTAGGGAACAAGAATTAGCAAGGGAAATCTATTACATATATGAAACATTATCACTAAATGCTGAACTTTAAAATGAATCAAGCATCTTATTATTTGACCAAAAGCAACTGCAAAAAGCCAACATCATAGAGAAGTAAATAAGCACAATTATACACTGAAAGATCATTACGGGTCCCTCACAAAGCAACCACTACTTGAAAGTCCTTCCTTTTGGGGGCTAACAAGCATGATCTATTTGGCGGATCACCTCAATATTTTACAGCTCTCCCTGCGGCCCTGCCTACAAAAACAATCTAGCCTCTCCCCCCACACTTTTTGGGTATATAAACGCAGAGTCTACACAGAGACCACCTTTGGTGTGAGTGCAATCGATCTGAGTTAATGAAAATTTGATCTTCATCAATGCATTGGTGTTCCGAACAACAAAGTCTCCAGCATGGTAGTAGACCCAGTTCCCGTGATTGTCCAAATAGCACTGGGACACGGCATGTTGACCATCAGAAGTTGTTACCTGGAACCTTACAGGTTTTATGTCCCAGCCATGGATGTGCTCGGAATTACAAACCCGACGTCCCATTCTCTTGGAGGACTTCCCAAGCTGGAGTCTGAAAAATAGACTATATGTTCCAGCAGGGAATTGGAACTCAAACTCACCATCTACTTCCAACCACCAGATTTGTTGGAGATAAGCGACCGTCTGGAACCTATATCCAAGGTAAAATGATAAGTTAAACCATGTCCAGTTCACATAACATGAGGAAACGCTGAGGAGAAAACACGCAACATGAAGAATCAAGAGTGTAACGCACAAATACTACAAATCAGCAAAATAAAAGTTATAGTGATCAGATGTATATAGTTTGTTCAGCAGTCTAAAAGATGAAGATTAACATGTAGTCAATTACAAAGTAAAACCAGCACCTTCTCACCTTGAAACCAAAAGATACAACAAAGCTGGCAATTCATCTACCATACTTCACTTATTGGGAAAATCGAGAAGGATCAAATTTGAGAACACACAGATTATCCCTAGTTTTACTTAGCCATTGTAACTTAATAGAAACAGCCACCGGGGAAGAACTTTTAGGCAACATCTAGATCAATGTCAGTAGTCTCAGCAAAGAGATATCAATTCAAAAAGTTGAAAAAACAAAAGCATGAAGAGGACCAAAATCTACATGGCTTCGAAATTATAATTTCAGCCTCTGTGGTTAATTTAAAGAGTCTCATAAATCTCAAGCAAGACATAAATCGAAGGTAAAATTCACTAGCACTAATTATGTTAGGCTGTGAACAAATAAAAACGTTTTAGATCACAGAGAAATGGTTCGGGTACTCCAAATTCCACTACAGAAGAGTTTATTCCACAAATTATGCAACTGACATAATGGGAAAATCATGTCCTCTCTATTAATTATGATCTTACCTAGATTCCTCAGTCGAAATGTGTTTCCAGTATCTCCGATCATCTATCCCGGTTATCCTTAGAGCCTTCGACGAAATCGCCACACAAACGTCCCCCGTACTTTTTTCCAGCCAAAGTTCCTTCGCAAAACAAAAATTCCCAGCAAATCAATAAAATAAGAATATAATGAGAGAGAGCGAGAGAGAGAGAAATAGAGAGCTCAGAGAGCTACCTTTGTGCCATTATCAAAGGAATTAGGCCTGCAAAGCATGGCATAGATATCCTTCTTCCCAAATTTCACCAAAGTTTCCTCATCAAAAAATCTCTCCATAATATACAGATAATTGGGCGGCAATTTTGATTCCCATATAAAATCCGCTGAAGAAGCACCCCGAAAAGTCCGGTTCAATCGGGCCAATCTGCAAATGTCAGGAGGGTCCAAATACATCAGAACTAGCGCGACGCAGCTCTCCGGTATATCCTCCATCCTGGGCTTCAAGGAAGGATCCGTGTCCGACACGCCGACAGACATATTAGCACCCATGATCTCAACCGCAAAACGCTATACCTCCGAATTTGAATCCAAAAAAATGAAAACTTTATGCAAAGAGATGCAAAACCCAGAACTTGAACTTGGTTCAAAGCTTGAATTTGAACCTGAATTTGTAAATCTTCTGAGAAAGATTAAGGGAGAGAAATGTAACCTCAAACCCAGAATTGCAAGTCAAATTCATGGGGTTTGAACTCACATAAGCTGGGAATTCAAACTGAGGATTTGGATGAGTTAAGACTGATTCCAGGCGAGGGGTTTGAGCCCAACAAGAAGAACCAAAGAACGATTTGAGAATTCTGAATTCAATGCTAAAAGTATAACTATTTTGTCAGATAAAGAAAGGCCCTGAAAAATCATTACGGACAAGTACTATGTGGCGTAAAGGAAAAGAGCAAAGGGTATTAAAGCCTGGGTCTGGTGTGGATGAGATTGACACGTACGTTTCTCGGAGTCATAGAAAGTTCTAGACATGAAAGAAAGATCACCTGATAAGCACGACTTCTAATCTGTACTTATATAACTACTGTCATCATTTACTTGCGCAAACCTCTGTCCAGACTCCAGAATTCGTCCTCTCGAGTATTAAAGGGCGCATTACAAGTAATTTATACTGAGAACATTTATCTAGAATTTTTATTTTTTCAACACATTCTGCACATTATTAATGTAAAAAAGTTTTATATTAATTCTGTTGAAAAATAATTAATTTTTAATTTTTTTTTAAAATTATAATAAGTTCCACCAGTCCATATATAACAAAACTCATTTTTATGATATTAATCAAATAAAAAACCACTTTAAATTAGGATTGATGACTTTTGTTGGTATTGAGCACGTAACGTCTCGTTTGGATCGAGAAGTAATTTTAATTTATTTCATATCATTTTATTATTATAATTTTTTAAATTTTTATATAAAATATAATAAATAATTTAATTTTTTTAAATTTTAAAATAATAATATTAAAAAATAATATTCTAATAATATTTTATTCAACTAATTTAAAATTATCTTATCTCATCTCATTATTCGAACGAGTCTCAATTATATTTACTAATTTTGTATTTGAGTTTATTAGTTATATTAAAAATGAAAAATTCTAAGTAGCTTCCTTAAAGTTAATGTTCAAAGTTATCTTTATTGTATTTATATATATATATATATTTCTAGTGCATTTGTATGTTTTTTTTATTTTTAATATTTTTAAAAAAAAAGAAGAAAATACACAAAAAAACACAAATGAGCTAGTAGTAATTTTGAGGAGCTGCACCCATTAAAAACTATCAATCCTACTTTTTTTTTTTAAAAAAAAATGTCACAATAGATATTATGAGTGATATAACGTAATTCAGTATGAATTTGAAAAATATTTATCATCTTTTGTTTTTTTTTTTCTATTTCAACAGTCGACTTTTATGAAGATAATTACAATTTATGTTAAAGATATTTATAGAAGATGACAATCTTAGTAGATTGAATGGATGGTAATCAAGAGATTAACTTCTTAATTGGATTATAGTTTTGTTTTGAGAACAAGAAGGTTATTAATCTACAAATCTCTTACAATTTTACAACAATGGAAACGTGGATTTTGAGCAGTGGAGGAGTTCATGTGTATTAAAGAAAATTATTTGTATAATAAAAAATGAATTTATAATTTTATAATAGAGCTCATTTGTTCCCTAAGAGCATTGGCAGTGGCTTCTCTATTTTCATCTTCATCTTTAAATTTGAAGAATCTACCTTTAAAAAGGTCTGCATTGGCTTCTTCATTTTTATATTTTTATATAATTATAAACAGTCGTTCTTCAAATATAAAAAAGTACTGATCATTCTTCAAATATTATTTTACTATTTTTTCTTTATTATACATATTAAAATTAACTTTGTAAAATTTATATTAAAATGATTTTAATACATAAAATTTGTATTAAGTTGATAATACAAAATAGATGTTAATTATAAAATATATATAAAAAATAATTTTCAAAAACAAATAAAAAGTAAAATAATAATAATATTTTTTTATTATTTAATTCAAATATACATAAATTAATATGAGAATTATTCTTAAAATATAAAAATTTATTTTAAAAAATAATTTTACATATAAAAATACATAAACCACAGCCAATGCCCTATAGAGACTAGGCAACAAGGTCGAAGGTTGGTGTGTTTTTATGGATTTTTGTGAGAGAGTGCATAATGCGTTTGTTGGATACTCATTCATTGCTGCATTTTGTTTTACAAACAATGCTGTGGATAAGTATTAGATCCAATCATTCGAGTTGACGTGTGTGCATTCCTTTTTTTTTTTTCCAATGTTTATTTAATTAGATTAATAAAAAGGATAATGACCAATAATCGAAGCTTCGATAAGCTTTAAGTATAAATGTATTTTTATCTTTTTATCTTTTTTTTTTAAATCATATTTTATATATCTTTAAACATTTAAAAAAATAGAAAAAAAATATGAATTTATTATTATTCACTTTCTTAATCCTTAAGTAAAAAAAAAATTAAAAGTAAAAATAAAAAAATCAATTGGTCAGCTTTATCGATCACTTTTATAGATCCTACTAACATTTTCCTAATAAAAATGAAAGAGTAATTACTAATTAGGATTCTCATTTATTCTTTTAAAAAATTATATTTGTAATTTTGAAATGTATACTTTTTTTTAAGAAAATTTACATGAAAAATTATTTTTTTAACGATGGATCCAATAATTTTAAAAGGAGTATCCGAGATTTACTTCTCTAAAACTGTATATAAAATTACTCTTTTCATTTTTCATTATTTTTTAAAGGTTGTTGAACTTTAAAGTCTAAAATAAAATAAAAAAGATAAATATATTAAAAAAATTTATTAAATGTTAAAAAAATTATAAAATTAATTTTATGTATGTATATGTCTTATCTTCTAAAAATTTGAAAAAATCTTGGTCCTGTTTCGATTATGTCAAACAAATATAATTTATCAAATCCAATAACATCCTTGTTCACACAAATTAAATGGTACTACCTTATCCATTAAAAGCAAATGCTTTATCAGATTCTCCTTTTATCTTTGTACATAATAATGTTCCACTTGTCTATAATTTAAGCTAAAGAGAACTTTCATTGACCAGCACAAAACCAGGATAAAACCAAGTACTCTGTCTATGCTAAGCTGAGTCAGCATAGAATCAATGAACCATATATTAAAAACATATCCTATCCTTGCTGAAGTAGACATCAGTTTGAAATTTTAAAAGAGTTTTGGGACTTGGTGTTTCAATTAATATTCATACTAACAATCAAATGAATAAACTTATAGTCTTATTGTATTAGATATATACAAGCTATTCTATTCTCAAGCCAGTGTGTTAAGCAGAACATCTCACTACAAGAAATAAGGTTTTTTATGGCGATTTTATGTCTGTTGAAAATAAAGTCGCCACAAAAAGTCTGTAATTGCGGCAATTCTTACATCGTCACGATCTTTTTTAGCAAAATTTTGAAACTGGTCTTTTGCGGCCTTTTCCAGCGATTTTTTGAATAATTGCGGTGGAAAAAGTAACTATTTACAACGATTTTTACAGTTTGCTGGTTTAACTTATAACTAAGCAGACAATTGCGACGACTATTCGGTGTAGTAAAAATCGCCGATAAAGATCACATTTGACTATATTATGGGTTATTTCCAGCAATTTTTGGAGTTAAAAAAAATTATTTTTCTTGTAGTATTTACATCACTTAAATAGTAAGATTTGATTTGTAAGATTCAAATTTTAAAATTTTATCTTCCAAATTAAATTACATTATGGAAACATTTTATTAGATCTGTTTTTGATACCTATGTATAAATAAAATTTTTCTTTTTCATTAGCCAAACCATGCAATGACATACTCTCTCTCTCCTCTTATATATTTATACATATATATATAATTATTATAAGGTCGTTATCGCAATCATGCAGTGGTCTTATTCATTATTCAATAGCGCCCTATGAGTTTTCTCTTTATAATATTGAGAAAAACCAACCTTTACCTCATAATTTCACACCTCCAATAAAAAGTGGCTTCCCTACATGGTCATGACTTTATGTGGATGAGACAAATAAAATTAGATACAATCCTTTAGAATCACTAATTAGTATTGCATATTGAGGTCGACTTTCAGATCCAACGAACAACATTTATCAGATACCCGAAGATCATATTAGAGTAAAAAATTAAATAAAAGTAAATTAAGGAAAATAAACAAAGCAAATGCATTACAAGAAAAATATTTATTTGTTGTTAATTATTTGTTATGAAAATAAATATTTTCTATTAAAATGAATCCATTATATTATAATAAATATTCATTTTTTATAGAGATATAATAATAATTTACATCATAAAAAATATATTGATTACAAAGCTTCTACTTCAATATATACTATAGAAGTTTGGAAAGAAAGTGGAAAGAGATTCTCGCATGAATTTGATGATTGTTTTTTGATTTTTTTTCCTCTAATTGATTGGTGTGTTTTTGTCTCATTTTATCACACTTCTTGCGAATATCGGGCTGAGATATTATTGCTAAGATGGTTTTGAATGATATTTCTAAGCTTTTTCAGGAAAGAGGGAGGGGTGGGGGTGGGGGTGGACTTTATGGCTTGTAGTTGTAACCACAAATAATCGAAAGGATAATATATACATAAAACTCTCTAAGACATCATTTTAGATGATAAATGTTGTAGCTACAAAGATATTTTATAAAAATAAATTCACAAATTGATATGTCTTGATATGGTACGTTAAGTTGTAAAACTACTATTATTGTAAAGTAGATCTAGCATATCATATGAAACCACGTTAGTTTGTGGGTTTACTTTTGTGGGATAAATTTTTTTATAAAAATTAATTACATTCTTAAATTTTTAAAAGATAATTAATGGGTCGCAGTGAGCTACAAATACCTCTAGATCTCATTATGACCAGAAGTCTATATATAACACTGGGGGATTAAGGGTTCCTACCTATAATATTATTGTGCCTCTAACCATCAAGAGACACTTAGAGGTAAAATTGCTACCTAGGACGATCATTCTCTCATAATCAAGTCAAATTCTTTATCAAATTGAGATGGAGAAATGTACATCTTTTAACTATTGTTATTTTATTATCATGGATCATAAAAATCGAAGATCCAAATATTAATGTTCATATCAAAATATTTAACAAAAAAGATACGTTAATTTGTGAGGCTATTTTTATTAAATAAATTTTGGTAAGTACAGCTGAAAGATGCAATCAATCGACTCAACATATTCACGTCTTCTCCGGTAAGTATTTCAACTTATAACGAAACAAAATATGGGTGAAAGTATGTAGTCGATAGATAATGCAGTTTTTATCTGAATAAGTTCTTTATGTTGACTATTATAATATTATCATACTTAAAAATATATTTATAATATTCTAGCATATATATTGACTTACTTTCTACTATATTTAGTTTACGAGGAATGTTACATATATTTACTTACAGTTTTATATTATTTTTTATTTTATTCTTATTAAATTGATTAAGTTGTTTATCATTCGTACAACAGTTTATGTAAGAAAAGTAAATACACGGACATTTCAAAAAGGCCCTAATCATTTGGTCCAAGGATCCATATGACAAACCCAAGATCCCGAGCCCAAGCATGTAATGAAAAAAGCTCACTAGCAATTAGGAGCCCACTTTCTAGAATCAAACTCCAAGGACTATTCTCTACTGACTGCTAACTTAAAATTATGTTAATTCCAAAAAAAAAAAAAAAAACTTATGGTACTCGTGTCTTCGGCTTTCTTGCCAGAGGGGCCTTCGAAATAAAGAAAATTTTGTGGAGGCTATGGAAAATAATAAAGTTGCATGTAATCAAGGTTTGATATGCTTGAATTGTTATTGGTTTAGTTGCTGGTTCTTTGTTGATAATTTATTTTCATACTTAGAGAAATATATATATACATATATATATATATATATTGTTCAGTACATAAATCTTATAGACTGCCTGAGTCCTAGTCAAGCAAAGTTAAAGGGGTTCTGAGTCCTGACCTTGAAGTAGATAAAGTAAAAAGGTTCTGACCTACAGTTGTTAGAATGGCGTGTGAAGTTGGAGAATATGGTTCGAGCTTCGAATTTATTTAGAAGTTAAGACAATGTCTGTTACAAAGTAATTTGTATGTGGAGAAGCTACAGAGCTGATACGTAATTGACTTATAGTCTAGATTTTTCATGTATTGATAAGTCACATTTATAACTTTGGTTCATTAATGAAATTAGTCTGTTTCCATAAAAATAAAATAAAAAATAAAAAAAACAAGTTTGCTTCTAAGTCTTCAATCTGAAACTTTTGTATGAAATTCCATACTGCCTTGGTACTTGCATGAATAGAAAATATGTTATCTCATTATTTCCTAGTTTTCACATATATCTAGCTAGTTAGCATCTCCTGTTTTGTTAGCACACATCTTCTAAACATAAATATTATTTTTAATCTTAAATTTTGTCATTATTTTTAATCAATTGGGTCCCAATTGATTGTTAAAATAAAAAAACAAATAATAAGATCTAGCTCTTGATCTCATCAAATTAAGTTTTCGGAACAAACAATGATTTTACATACTATCAGAGCAAAGATTTTGAGTTCGAAAACTGACTCTATACTTCACTTCATTAATTAAATATTTAACGTGTTTGGCTTAGGAGTGTTCATCCGGGTTCCGACCCGGGAACCCAGGTATACCCGAACCGAAACCCGGATTTCAAATCCAGACCGGATTGGTCCGGGTCAGACTCGAGCTGGAACCNGGGCATGGACGAGTACATACAGAGAGTGAAAACGACAAAGTAAACAAATTTGAGCTTTTTTCCTTCAACTTTCCCAACAACTAAACAGACTTAGTAAAATAGAGAATCAACAAATCCATAAACAAATTGATACCCAATACATATTTAAATAAATAAATAAAAAAGTTTCCAAACATTCCAAAAACCACTCGGCCACTAGCAAACAGATGGTCAAAGCATCCATCCACCACAGCACGACCCATCTCAACGGCAAATAGTTCACATACCCAATGACCTTGTACTCACGCATAGAAACATAATTACAAGGGGAGAGAGAGAGAGTGTGTGTGTGTGTGTGCCGGAACAACAACCTTTAGAGGCAAAGGTCGACGGCGTCAAAGATGCGGCGACGGAGAAGGAGATGCGGCGTAGGAGACGACCGAAGGAGATGAGGCGAAGGAGATGAGGTGAAGGCAACGGCGATGCGGTCACGATGGCGGCGGCTAGGGACCTAGGATTTCTGCTTCTGCTGTAGCGCAATGAGAGAGAGAGAGAGCGAGAGAATAGAGAGAGATAGAGATAGAGAGAGAGAGAGAGAGAGAGAGAGAGAGAGAGAGAGAAGTGAGTCGGGGGGGCATTTACCAGTTTTATAAAGACCCGGGCCTACCGGGTTTAAATCTGTTACCCAGGTAGCTAACTCGTACCCGGACCCTGTTGGCCCGGGTTTTACATTCCGGATCCGCTTTGATCCGGACTGGAATCCGGAATTAGAATCCGCTTTTCTGGATTCCGGACCGGGCCGAAAAAAAACCCAGCCCAGATGAACATTGCTAGTTTGGCTCATTTATTGAGCAGAAGTGTTGATGATATAATAAATAATT
>QEOT01009256.1:10088-60631 GCA_003123785.1 Pterocarya stenoptera | reverse complement strand
ATTTGTTAGAAGAACCACATCAGTGTCTTCACAAGGGGAAGAGGAACATATGAAGTTTTATCCAGTAATTCCCAAAAGCTTTTAATATATCTCTACAGACTACAATTTAGTTTTTTGGGAAGAGTTGTATCATGCACAAATCACAATATAGACCTAACATAAACCTGCATCTCCGCAGAGTCAAAGATGAGCCAAACCAAAGGGATATGTTCTAACTTATAACTTTACGTAGGTATTCTGCCACAATATCAAGCATATCAATTCTTAGATACACAATATGAAGGTTAGGGTCATGCTTGCATTTCTCATCAAGTGGTGCTTATCAACTCAAATGGCATTAGAGATACAGGCAACATCATCGATACACTGTACATGCAAGTATTTTACGTGTCAGAGTATATCACTGTCAAACAAAACAAGCAACAAGAAGTGCATACCGTCGATCCAATATTCTTGGCTTTCTCATATCTAACACCTAAATCATAATATCCGATATCCTGATCTTCATTAATCACTTGCTGCTCCCGCATTGCTTTCTCTCGTTCTGCTGTCTGAATTCAATTCATGTTAGAAGGAAAAGCACAGTAATAAACAGAAAGATGAGAGCTAAAATACCTCTAATGACAATGAAATTGCACGAGAAAAGTCATCTTCTGTGTGAATTTGCCCTTGCGGAAGCCCAATACCGGAAGAATCCTGCATGGATATGTGTATAATAAGAACTTCAAGAATGCATAACTACCATACAATACAAGGCAGTAAAATTAACCTTAACATACACTGGGAGCACTGAATTGCTGATTTTGATAACCCCTTTCAAAATCCTTCTTTGAAGCCTCAATAGCAGCTTGAATCATTTCTTCTTCTATATGATTTCCATGAGTTCCTTGACCAGAGGATGATGAAACTCCACTCACATCCTCAGTCTGCCTTGGTCCCAAATGATAAGGCTGTTCATTCCCACTGTTGAAGTGCGGAGGAAGCTCACCTACCTGTCCTGAATGTGAAATAACATTCCCACTGTTGAAGCGTGGAGGAAGCTCCCCTACGCGTCCTGAATGTGAAATAAATGGCCCCTGCCTGTTGAATGCAGAAGCACCAATCCGGTTATAGAGATCTCTCCTGTAATTAGGGTCAAGCAGTAACGAAGGCTTAAAACTTCTCACAGCAGCGAGAAGCGGTGAAAGTCCACGTGATCTATCTCGAATCTGATGATTCTGCTGGAAAGCAGCAGATGTAGCGTAATTGGCGTTTGCACTAGATACGGAAGCACAAAAGTAATACAAGCATTAAAAAATTGCAGGATTCAAAATCAACTTACAGGAAACTTGAGAGAGAAACCTAGTCAAAAGAATAATAGAGACTACAAAATCAAAACAAGTGAAACAAAGTGATATGCCATACTTGTGTGTATCAAGTCCACCAAAATGTCCATTAATAGCTTCATTAAGATTGCCACCATGTTCCTGTTTATCAATCAAAATATATCAAGCAACTCAGAAAAGACATGGAAGTAACATAGGGCGAGGAACGTCTGCTATTTTGAATAGATAGACTATATTGTTGTGAAATGTTATGCAAAACACACACAACAACTATGACAAATAAAGTAAAGCAACACAATCAAGAACACGACGCACTAATTTACGTGGTTCGGCAAATTGCATACGTCCACAAAACTGCAGAAATCTTATTAATTAAAGGAGATTACAATCACACAATCTCAACTCACACTCTCTAGGACTTTTTGCTCTCTCACACAATATGCACACACAAGACAATTGTCCTCTCTCACAATATACTTGAGGCCGTACAACACAAGTCTAATATGATGTATATATAGTACACAGCGTGAAAATCTTAATCCTAGCAAAACTGTGTACTTCGCTCGAGCGGCGTGTCGAACGCACCTCGAGTGAACAACCAAATGAACATTGGTTCGAGCGGAGTGTCAAGCGAGAATCGAGCGAGCACTAGGGTTTGCGTCTCACTCGAGCAGAGTGTCGAGCGGGACTCGAGCGCACCTCGCTATTTTCCATCTGCTCGAGCGGTGTTGAGCGGAGCTCTCTGACTTGCTTTCCCTTGAGTGGCTAGAGACTCCGCTCGAGTGGTGGACCTTGGCTTGAGCCAACAATCGAGTCAATTTTCAGCAAACACCTTTTCAGCTCCAAAACCATTCCCCACATATACACCAACATATATTTCATTTACTTTTCATCTTTTAGTATAATATCATACTTTATAGTACTATCTGTAGAAGCAACCTATATACCATATTATACCGAAACACCAGAAATTCAGCAAGAATGTACAAAAGCAATTCACTAACATTGACGAATCTAAGCATAAATCTGCAAATATGGCCGCACTATGTATCACATTCTTGACGATTTAAGTACTAATCATTAGAAATACAACTCAAAGAAAGAAACAGGAAATTAGACAAACGAGTCCGTACATGAGCTCAAGAAGGGTATAAGATGATCTGAAGGAACAACGAGACGGATAAGGACGAAAATGGAAGATCAGAAAAAGGCACCTCCAGTTTTTGAAGCGCGAGTGACTCGGAGGCGCCGGTGACGGCCATGAACGTGTCGATCGCGTCCTGTGATGGCCTCGCCATTGCCGTCGTTCAGAGAAAAACTGCTCAGAGACACAGAGTGGGAGGGAGATAGAGTGTGTGGGGACTCTGGGACTTTCGGATGTACGGATGGAAATTATACGCTCCGAGGGATAAAAAGAGAACGGAGATTGCTCGCATTTTCCTGCTCGACTTTCCAAACGGAAGGTGCATTACAGCGGTGGGAGCATGTGCATGCGGTACACGTGGAAATGATATCCAAAGTTTAATATTTAATCCCTGTATTTAGTAGAATTTTTGGCATTATCCTGTCCCAATTGCCCTTTTTCTTTTTTTTATATACCACCAAATTACAACTTTTCATATTATATGACATAAATGATAAATCTAAAATATCTCTGTCCGCACATCTAAAATTACAAAATTCTCCTTTTAATATATAAATGGTTTATTATTAAGAAGTACTTTATATAATTGACGTTATTAAAAATATTTTATAAAAATAGATTTATAAATTAACATTGCTTGATATAATAATATGTCAATCTACTTTATTATAAAAAATAATTTATTATTTAAGGTATTATATCAAGTAAGATCAACTTAAAAATTGATTTTTATGAGATCTATTTATAGAACTTTTCTCACTTATAACATTAAGTTCATCTTAACCATATGTCTTACTCCATGGTATAAATTAAAAAATATATCCAGTTTAAGATGATCATAAACAAATCCGTAATTTCATTTTAGAGTTTGGCATTTAAATGTTAATCGATGTTATGGATCTTAAAGTACATATTACCGTTATAACAGTTAATGATAAATATAATAGAGATGAATGTGTATATAATTAAAATTGTAGATGAAAATAAATCATTTATCCTTTTCCTCCATTTCCTGAAGCTCCCATAATGTATATATAATTCTTTATTTTTTATTTTTTATTAAGATTGTGTGTGAATAGTAGAGTGATTTTATTATTACTTTTTTACTTACTCTTTATTATTATTTTTTATTATTTATTATTTTATTATTATTTTTTAATTACTATTCATAAATCATGTGAAATTATCTCACTAAGAATATAGATGTCAACCAACCCACTAAAGATAAAGATAAACTCCGTAGGGGCGAGATAAGACGTTTTGTGGGAATAAAACTTTTCAAGTGATCAGATGTATATTATCTCGTTCATGTGCTTATCCTTCATTGATTCCTTTGTAAGAAGAAAATTTTTTTCCATCGATTACTATTTATTATCCTATATTTTATAAAAAATATTCTCAAATCTTATAAAAAAATTATAGACATTAAGTGTGAAAGTAAATAATGGCTTATATATAAAATTCTTTTTATAAAAAATGTAATTCAAACCACTTATTATATCAAAGACATCTACTTATTATATATGGAAGGCTCGAAACGCTCCCTATTTGTGTGGCCAACAGCATGGTTTCATGAAGGGCGTAACTTGGATTATAAGTTTGGTGGGGGAATAAATAGTTGGATTGAAACCTTTTAGGAATACATTTTCACAAAGTGATAAAAAAAAAAAATTTAAATAAGAAAGAAAAAAAAAATCTCAAATTTGCATTCTTTCATGAATACACGTAATGTTAATGTTACATCTACGCCTGGTTTGGTTATCAAGATGAGATGAATCTCATATAATTATTACAATTTTTTTAAATTTTCATACAAAATATAATAAATAATTCAATTTTTTAAATTTAAAAATAAAAATTTTATTAAAAAATTATATTTTAATAATATCTTATTCAACTTTAAACTTTTATCTTCTCTCATATGTGTAACTGAAAGAGACCTAAGACTTTTACATGTTGCAATTAAGAGAAGAGATTAAACTATGAAAACGAGCTATATAAGAATTAAGAGGTAATGTACATAAACCGTAAACTAAATTTTGTATTTTGTTAAATAATATATAGTAGTAAGTCATATATTTAAAAGTTTTTAAGTAGCGCAATTATATACCACGTAGCTAGTTATCTAGTTAACATGTGGTTTTTGTTAAATATGTTTCATCCAAATAATTACAAATTTTAAAATAGAAATAATCTAATGTAAATATTATATTCTAATTTAATTTCTTGAAAGAAAAAAATATTAGAAAAAAAAGATCATAAGGGAACTATCACCATGCGAGGATGTAAATCCAAAGGGTACACCACTTGGTATGCGATCACAATCCCTCATATCTATATCTTCTACTTGAACACACAACAACAACAACAACGGTGATAAATCTAGTTGAATATTTTATATTGGTGCCAATACAGGCTTTCCACTACTCAACTTTTATCTACAAACTCTTGCAGATCAGCATCAGAGCATGACAAGTCTTTACGTGCGCACATTTTTGTAATTACCTTATATGACTACACTATTTATCACATATGCTCCCACTAATCACATATAGGAGGTGACTTCATTTTACTAAAATTTTAATGAACAACATCAATTATCCGTGACTGAATTAATATTCCTATCACAATTGACAACTTCATCCAAATCCATAACACAGGTATCAACATGCGCTGAATTCTCATTAAATACTTCTTGTAAAGGTTATTCCTAAGATTTTTCCTAATTACCATATCAGCGACTTTACAAATGATCAACTGTTTACTTGAGTAATCAAATCACATTTCAATAAAACTTTAGTGAATAACACTGGATTTTCGTTAAGTACTTCCTCCTGAAACTTTTTTTAACTACCTTATCAGAGAGTTTACCATGATCAACTTTTTACTTGGTTAATCAACCTACACTTAAAATGTATCAAGTACTCACCCTAAGGCCATTACTAAGGTTTTCCTTGATCACCTTATCAGTAACCTTACAAATGACCACAACTCTCATTTGGATAAATCACCATAAATCCATTCATTTAGGCGTCCCCAGAATTTCTTAAGTTATGTATGTTGACCATGAGGTTGCTACACCTAGACATCTCTCAACCCCATTCTTGTCGCATGTTCTCTAAATTTCTCTAGAGGCAATCCCTTGGTTATGGGATTAGCTGCCATCTCGGTCGAGAAAATAAAATTAATCTTAACCTCACATTCCGCTATATCCAAAATATAGTGATAATACATACAATGTGTTTTTCTTTGGAACCCTGTATTTCACTTTTTTATCAATGAGATGACAGACTGATTATCACAAAACACATTGATTAGTTATGTGGATGTACCTAAATTTAAGTTTTCAATAAAGCGTTTCATCCACACTAACTTACTCACTGTAGTATTACAAGCAATATATCCTACTTGTATAGTAGACTTAACAACACAACCTTTCTTCTTACTCAACTAAGAAACTGTTGTTATACCATATAAAAATATATATCCACTTGCAGATTTTCTATCATCTACGTCACTTCCAAAATTAGCATTACTATAGTTGTAATTCTAGACTATTATCCCAAAACACATTTTCATATTTTTTGTACCTTGTAAATACCTTAATATATGTTTTACTACTTCCCAATGTTCCTTACCTAAATTAGATTCATATTTGCTTACCAATCCTACTGCACGAAAAATCTCTAATCTCATTCTTGTCATTGCATATATGAGGCTTCCCACAATTTGAGCATAGGAAACTTTAAGCATTTCATTTATTTTCTTATCATCTTTTAGGCACATAATTTTACTTAAAACATTACTTTTGCAAACAGATGTACTTAAGGATTTATAATTTCCATACCAAATCTTTTGAGTACATTTTCTAGATATTTTTCTTAATCTAAATATAACATTTTTGAATTTTTATCTCTTGAAATCTTTATACTAAGAACATAGACGGTTTCACCAATATCTTTCATTTCAAATTTAGATTTCAAAAATTCTTTTATTTTATTCATCACATATAAACAATGACTTACTATTAATATATCATCATCAGATAATGATAATAATGTTACTTCATTATGATTTATATATATAGTGATATAGTGGACTCATTTCATATCTCTTTTTTGAAATAGCTTGGTAAAACTTCAAGTGCCATTGTTTTGAAGATTGTTTAAGTCCATACAATGATTTCTTCAACATGTAGACTTTTTCTTCACGTCCTTTAATTTGAAATTCTTTTAGCTGAATCATAAAGATATTCTCTTTTAATTCGACATTATGAAAAGTTATCTTTACATCTAACTGATGTAATTTCAAATTCATCTTGGCAACGATAGACATGATCATCCTTACGGATGTGAACTTCAGCACAGGCGAATACGTATCAACAAAGTCGACACTTGATTGTTGGGTATTGACTACTAACCTTGATTTATACATTTCCAAACTACCATCAACTTTAAATTTTATTCTGATAACTTCCTTGCAACTAATAGATTCTCTATCTTTTGGAAGATCTGTTAGCTCCCAAAAAATACTTTTATTTATCAATTCTATTTCATCTTTCATGACCCCAAACCATTTACCTGAATCGATATTATTAATAGTCTCAAAAAGGTTTTCAGGATCAATTCTTAAATTTTCCAAATTGGTATTTTGGAGATGTTTAGAGAATGAGATGAGATTAAAAATTTATGAATAGTAGCGAGATAGTTTGAGTTAAATATTTATTGGGATTTGGAAAAGGAAAGAAAAAAAATTGAATAAAAAATATTCTAAAGTTAAAATATTATTAGAATATAATTTTTGTTTTAAAATTTGAAAAAGTTGAATTATTTTATAATTTTGTTTGAAAATTTAGGAAAATTGCAATGATTAGTTTGAAAGTGTTTGTATTTGAATAATGTTTGGAAAGAAACTAAGATAGGATGAGATCAGATCAGATCAGATAAAAATTGTTTCCAAGCACCCTTGTGCATAATAATCTTGAAATAATATCGATGGTCGTTTGGCTCGTTTACTCCCATTGTCTTCAACATGAATACTTGAAGATTAATTTTTATTTGACTTTCTTTTATTATTATTACTATGTATATATGGAACGTTAGGGTTTTCATTGTCAAATCTTGTGGAGATCTATTGATTCTCTAGATCATTTAATAAATCTATCTGATCAACTGGAGTAACAAGATCTGTATTGTTTTAGAAAAAAAATCTCTATTTTCTATCAATCTTCTATCAAAATGATGAAATCTGTAATCACTTATGTTTTCTACATACTCAATAAACCTACATTCTTAGGTTTTATGTTTCAATTTGTCCCTTAGTGGCATTAGGATGAGCACTTATGCCTTACATGTAATACCCGAGTCCTACTACGTAGGTCTTTACGTCATTCTATTAATTTTTTAAGTTAAATATTTTGATATAAAGATTTTATTATTTTTGTTATTTCATTTTAAGATGAGTGTGCTTTTATTGTTATGTGAGTCATTAAAATAATTCAAGGATATGATTTTAAGACCTTATAATATTTTCTCTTAAGTCATTTAATTTTTTTTTATTTAAGAAATAGCCAAATTATTCTCTACCATTGGATTGGTAGGTGAAAAGTAACTTTGAGGTGGATGGATCTCCACCATCCATTTCCTAGCTTAGAGCATTGGCAATGGCCTAGTCTAAATTTTAGCTAGAATGTTGTCTTTTAGCTATAATATGAATTAGCTAAAATGTTAGTCCACATTGGACTAGCTATCCTAAAGTGTAAATAATAACAAAATATTATTATTTTTAATAAATTTTTTTATTTATATATTTTACAAATACACTTCATATATTAATTAAAAACTTTATTAAAAAAAATTCAAGTATTTTTTCCCTCATGCAAATTATTCAATAAATATATTTTACCAACCATTCAACCAACAATCACATATACAAACATATCAACATTTCCTCTACCTAACATTTTCATTTAGAATTGTGGTTGAAGCCAACAAGCATGTCAACAACTTATTATACCAACCAATCACCATCTACAATTCTTGAATGAACTAATTTTTGTCAACCATTTTTCTTTTACCAACTTTTTTAGTTGTAACTAATAGTTAAGGATTAAACCCTATAAATAGACATATCGTCTAACTACACTCATCAAAAACCAAGCTTTCTTCCTCCAATTCTTCTATTTTTCTTCCCTCAATTTGTTATGGATCCCTATTCAAATTTTGATGATGATTATTATGATCATGAGTTGGATATGATGCAAGCAATTGCAATGATATCCGAGGGAACATCTTTTACACCTCTTCCTACTCCTCAAAGTCGTAGATTCATCAGATGTGATTCATTCGAAGGTTATCAATGCCTTTGGAATGATTACTTTGCTGAAACACTAATATATCCGCCCTATCTTTTTAGGAGGAGGTTTCGAATGAATCATGATTTTTTGACGCATACATGATGCAGTAGTCTCCCATGATGATTATTTTGTCCAAAAGAGAGATGTCAGTGGGAGGCTTGGATTGTCTTCCCATCAAAAGATGATTGCGGCGATTAGGATGCTAGTATATGGGGTCATCACAGATCTAATGGACGAGTACATCAGAATTGGAGAAAGCACCGCACTGCAAAGCATGAAGAGATTTGTTAAGGCAATTGTCTCAATTTTTAGGGGTGAGTATTTGAGATCTCCAAATAGTAGTGATATAGAGAGGTTACTAGTTGCCGGACAAAGGCGTGGATTCCTAGGTATGTTGAGTAGCATTGATTGTATGCACTGGAAATGGAAGAATTGTCCTACTACATGGAAATGTATATATTCTAGTCACGTGAATGATTCAACTATTATTTTAGAAGCAGTTGCATCTTATGATCTTTAGATATGGCATGCTTTTTTTGGTTTGCATGGGTCGCATAACGATATCAACGTACCTGATCGATCTTCTGTTTTTGCTGCATTGGCCGAAGGTCGTACTCCTCCATGCAATTACACAATCAATGGTTATGAATATACAATGAGATATTATCTTGCAGATGGTATATATCATTCGTGGGCAACATTAGTGAAAACAATTCCATGTCCTTAGGGAAATAAGAAAAAACACTTTGCTGTTTGCCAAGAGTCTACAAGGAAAGATGTGGAGCGTGCATTCGGAGTACTCCAACTTAGATTTGTAATTGTGCGTGGACCTGCGAGGTTTTTTTCGTCCTGAAGTACTAAAAGACATTATGTATGCATGCATTATCTTACATAATATGATCGTTAAAAATGAGCGGCATCTATATCTTGGAGTTGAGCAATTCATTTATGATCAAATGGAAAAGACTCCAAATGAGCCAATTTCACGTAATAATACACCTGAATTCATAGAGTTCATTGCACAACATCATCGAATTAGAGATAGAGGCATTCATAGTCAACTCCAAGCTGACCTTATCGATCATTTATGGAATATTCATAGCCGTACCTAATTTGAATTTCTGTTTCTAATTTGTAATTTAGAATTTGGATTGATGTAATATCCAAGTTGATGTAGACATTTCTTTCTAGTTTGTAAAATTGATCTATAAAGTCATGGAATATCTAGGTTGATGTAAACATTTCTTTCTAGTTGAAATATTAAATGTTATTTTAAGTACTTTTCTTTTGCAGTTGTATACCAAATTTGATGTAGAAATTTACTTTTCTTTCTAGTTTAATATTAAATGTGACTTTTGAAATTAATATCCACGTTGATCTATAAAAAAAAATATATATCCACGTTGATGTATCCGAGCTAAATGCTTTTCTTTTACATGGTCACCATAAATTTAAATTTATAAAATATTAAAAAAATATTGGACATTTTCACAAAAGTAAGAAATCCTTGCTTTATTATAAATTTGTAAAAAAACTCAAAAAAACATATTGTAAAAATACAGTCCACAAATAGCTAAAACCATCCACTAATTACCACTAAACAATCCACAAATAGCCAAAACAGTCCACTAATTACTCCAAAATAGTCCACTAACTACCACAAAACAGTCCACTAATAAACAAAACAGTCCATACCACAAATAGTCAAAACAGTCCACTAATTACCCCAAAACAGTCCACTAATTACCACAAAACAGTTTACTAATAAACAGTACAGTCCAAGGTTCGTTACAGTCCACAAATACAGGAAACAGTCCACTAATTACAAAAAACTGCATCATACAAAACAATCCACAAATACAGAAAACAGTCTACTAATTACAAAACTCCATCATACAAAAAAAAATCCACTAATTACCACAAAATAGTCCACTAAACAGTCCATTAATTACCATATAAACATAGTCCACTAATTAACTAAACAGTCCGCAATAGTCCATTAATTTAGTTGCTACCCAACCACATTTTCCAGCCCACACGTGGCTGGGCAGCCACTAAACATTCTTCACAATGGGATATTATTTGTTAGACACTTTCATAAGGTGTCGAAGGAGATATAGATGTACCTCCGAATTGGGACATCCATTCCTCAAAAATCCTGCGTTGAATATGGCCGAAATATTGTTGCTGCATGGCATTCATGCCACTTAGATCTAGTAGCATCATCTTTGCCTCGAATTTCATCTTCTTTAGTTCAAATATTGCTATTTTTTTAGGTCTAATTCCTACGCTCTTGCATGGATGTCGCTCTATCCTCGGTCATTTTAGCTAAGGCGCTCTTGATCTCACCATTGTTGCTTTCCATAGATTTGCGCTTCCTCTCTCTTTCTTTCTCAGCTTTTTTGCCTGGAGGTCTCTCAGCAAGAACCTCCACGTCCTCATCGGCTATGTCAACAACCGCTTCACCACACACTTTTTCTGTTGACCTTCTCTTCTTACCAACAATGGAGATGTGTTACTGCTATTTTGGTTGGTGTAACAAAAGACACCAACAGTGCTCCATTGTGAAATTACAGCCCAAAATCTCTTTGTATAACACCTTTGCCTTCTCAATCTACAAAGGTGAAAAATATTTGTTAGTTCATAAATAAGTCCATCACAAATTGCATGAATGGTAGAAGATGGTACATACCTTATCTTGCTCCATAATGATACATACATTGTCTTGCTCCGTTGCACCACTCGGATGCAATGACTCTACTTGTGTTAAAAATGCACAAAATGTATTTGTCCATTTTTGAATCTTAGACCACCGATTCATCAAAGAACCCTCAGAATGGTTGGCAATGTTGGATTTTTTATGTTCATGATAAAATGTGGTAGTTCTTTCCCACATTTGAGTGGACTTTTAATCAGTGCCCCTTATCGTATCAATGCTAATATTGAGCCAAGCTGAGACGAGGAGGTTATCCTCTTCAACGATGAAAGATGCATCTCTTTGAACTTTTTTTGAAAGATGCCTCTGTTCACCATCATTTTGGGTTGCTTGGACAACAATATTACCATGCTGCGTTGGGGCGCTACTACAACCTCCTCCTCCACTTTGCAATAGAGTAGTGAAGAAGGGGTCATCATCAAAATGTGTGTCCATCATTGAAAAATATTAAATTTTCAATGAGTCAGAGAAGTTGGCCAATATTCAACTTCAATTTCAATTTTCAGGTTCATATTGTAACAATCCATATAGTATGATACATTGAGTTTTCCAGGACAATGATGTTGTATTTCAGCATCATATTATCCATGATATTAAAGTATCTCAACATAAAAACAGTCCAAACAAAAGAAAATAGTAATCTGGAAAGTTGGAAACAACAAACATCCATATTAAAACATGTGACTTAAATATACAAAACAGTCAACAATCATGAACCTGAAATACCAGACATGACAAAAAAATCTATACGCCTTACTGCCATTTCAATCTAAACACCTTATTTCTATATTCCACAGTTGGCCTTGGTAATAAAGAGTTTTAAGTAAAATAAAATAAAATTGGTAATACAGAGGTATTCTAGGAATAACTTATCAAAAACAAAAGTTATTCTAGGAATATAGAAATTTTCTCAATACATATAGGTTGCATTTGGTGCAACGCATATAAAAACTGGATTAGAAAAAAGCTATGCATAGACAATATTTGGCATGACCATTTGGATAGGATATAAGTTATAACAAACCCTTTGGATTCTTTTTTATAAGTTAAGACAATAGAAGAGGAGTATTATTAGGTACCACAGACAATAAATGCTATACAATTTACCAAAACATGCAGCTCTTTTACAACATCATTGTAAATCTGCCTCAATCAACTGCTATACAATACAATAACATGCAGCTCTATATGACTGCATGTGAAACATGGGCATAATTGATCAAATCTGCCTCAACTATATCCATGTATGAGGCTCAATGGCTGTCTAGTTTAAAAAGGTGGAGGTAAGTTATGTTATTTATGTAATAAATTAAGGTAATATCAAAAATAAATTAGGGTGATATCATCATTATACCATCCAATTTAACTTCCTAATTTGACCTAGCTGCAATTGTGATAGAAATTTCGATATAAGGAGTAGATTATCATGTCATATTTGGGGATGTGTTTTATAATGAGGTTGTAATTTAGGGAGATTTTTTCAATTTACCACTAATTAGTATGATGAAGAACTGGTGAAGACCAGTTGGCTTCAGTCACTTATAATTTGTTAATCCACTTAAAATCAATTAATATTAAGAAAGACGCACTAAGTCATGTTCTATGACATGATTTAAAATTTTATCCTACATACATGTTTTTAGATGGCCGTGACTTATGGCTTATTCCAATTTTCAAACCATCTGTTATTAATCATTTAAAACCAATAAACTTTAGGGAACATGCATAACAATCTTTTGCTGTATTCAATATCGTACCATATAAGTTTTTTAGAACGATAATAAGAAGCCATAATATTGTGGATACTCTTAACAACTTGCATCCTGACGTGCTAGTATGGATCAATACCTAGTTATCAACCTAATTTTCCTGACTTCACCAGACACCATAGCCAGAATTAGCTGAAGCATGCACTTGAGTATACAAAACAGTCCACAATCATGCACTTGAATATCTCAATGCTAGTCAAACCCAAGTGGGAAATCATGAACCTAATAAACATGTGACTTGAATATACAAAACAGTCCACAATCATGCACTTGAATATCTTAAACAATCAAACGCAAGTGGGAAATCATGAACCTAATAAACATGTGACTTGAATATACAAAACAGTCAACAATCATGCACTTGAATATCTCAATGCTAGTCAAACCCAAGTGGAAAATCATGAACCTAATAAACATGTGACTTAAATATACAAAACAGTCCACAATATGCAAGTTTATAAACATGGGTAGAAAATAAAATAATAAAAAAAACCTCAACAAAAACCTCAACAATCAATTAATAAACTTAATTGATTTATAAACTTCATTTGGGCAACATCACATGCCAACATTGAAATCAACACAAAAAAAGTCTAAAACAATCAAAACCTCCACAGATCGATCTGGCAAGGATTGAGAGATACAAGACTAGTGAAGAAGCTTTAGTATGATGAGGACCATTTATAACACTCATGACCATTTAGTATGATGAAGAACTGGTGCATTTATAACACAAAAAAAGTCTAAAACAATTAAAACCTCTACACATCCAGTTCATAACACTTGGGTGCATTCATAATTACCCCCAAAATAGGATGCTAATTTCTCCAAAAAGTCCAGCTATTACAAACAGTCCATACCACAAAACAGTCCAGCTATTACAAACAGTCCATACCACAAAACAGTCCACTAAATAAAATAAAAAAAAACCTCAACAATCTAATAAAACCTCAACATTCAATTAATAAACTTATACAAACAAACAAAGAAACAGTCCACAAGCTGGCAGTAATCTTGTACCCTCACGGACAAATGCCCAACTCAACAAAAAATGGATTCCAGATGAGCCAAAACAGAGATCGTAGAGAATCTTCTACCCAATATTCGATGCAATAAAATACCAAGCAAGAGCATGAGCAAATATTATACACCATAATATACACCATACCATTTCATCCTCAAAATAACAAAAAAATAAAAATAAAAATAGTAGTGCATTTATCCAACTTTTGCAACCAGATTTGCTATATGAGGTATGGACAAACCGATTCGTGGAGGAAAATCTCAAACCTTCTGGAAAATTCCCTTCTCCAAGCCGATTCAATATATATTTATCCTGGGTATAAATTTGCAGGTGATTTACGGGAGAGAAGAGGGACCGAGAATACATAGAAGTAGAGAAGAGACGGGAATGAAAGAGAGACTTACTTTGGTCACCACGAAGACGACGGCAAGAGATGCGACCGCTGGAATGGGGTTGGAGAAAGGCCAAGCTTGCGAGCTGGGGAAGATGGGGCATTCGAATCCAATATGACTCTGGTTGAAGAAGAAATGGGCGAGTAAGCTGCAGGTTGAAGAAGAAAGGGGCGAAGAAGTTGCGGGTTGGGGGCGAAGAAAATGCGGGTTGAAGAAGAAAGGGGCGAAAGAAGTAAAGTGCGTTTTAGGAGAAAGAAGAAAGAGATAGAGGAAGTGGAGGGTTTCGGGATGAAGAGAAACAGCCAAAAATCGAGGTGAAAAAAAAAAGTAGCGGGAGTTAGAGAAATGATAAAAATATTATTTGACTTTGCTACAGTAGCTCGCCAGGTATGGAGAGGCTCTAACATTTACTGTAGATAAAATGTAAAAATTTTCTTTTTTAACCAAGTCAATGTAGATGTTTTTTGCTACATTTCCTTTTATTTTAGACTTGCATTGGCAAATGGTTAGTCCATTACCAATGCTCTTATGGGATGAGTTTTGACCAAGACCCATTTGACTCTTTTCTCCCTTGAAAACCGTAAGCTTCCAAAGAAAGCAATCCAATTCTTTTCTTCTTCAAGCACCCGTCGGTTTAGACAACAAAGGAGATAAGAAAAATAAAAAACAATCCTAAGGCATTCTACTCTTACCCGTCGGCCCTCACCCAGGAAAAAGAAATAAAATTTCCTCTTCTTTTCCAAGAGCTAACCGATGCACACCTTCCTCTTTTATTCTTCTCCTCTCTTTTCATCTTCAAGAAAACAAGCTTCTTTATCTTCCTCAAGTTTGTGACTCCATAGCAATGAAAGAATAAAAATATTTTCTTCAAAACTTGGAACCAAAGTTTCATCTTCCAAAGGATGAAATATTGAAGGTAATAAACTCTTGGTTCACTTTCTAGTCTGATTTTCATATGGATTTCAAATTTTATCATTTCCTTACCCATTGATGTTTTAGTTTTGGGGTTTAAAACAGTGTTATCATTTTGATCTTCATCCATACGCCTATACCACTATTTAGTCCTCCACTTGTATTTTGAAAGAAGCTAAGAGCTTAAGGTAAAAATTTTAATTTGACTCATTTGATTTTAGTGTGATTTTGAAAGCTCCCTAAGTTGTTTTAACTTGTATTTTGGTGTTATTAATTTACCATCTTATGAATAAATATGGGTGCTCTGTTATTAGCCCAAACCGAATATGTTAAAGTAATTTTGCCATGTGATTTTCTGTATTTCAAAATTTGCTATGTTGTCATTAAGCTTGGTTTAATCATAGGTGATGATTAAAGTGATTTTAATTTATATATATTGATACCATATGTCTTGTGTTGAGGTTTGGTTGGTAATCTATTTTTAAAATGCTAGAGGTTCGGTTTAGAGGTCTTGCTTGGGTCTTGTAATTTTATATCTTACTTTCAAAAGGTATTAAGTGAGTAAAGCATAAGTTTAAGTGTTTAAAGGTTTTAAAGTCTATTAAATGGATAACTTTGTTATATTTTATGCTATATTTAATTTTAAATGAATGGCAAGCATGTTCTTTACTTTCATGAGTTTTTTTTAAATGTTTGGAAAGAGGATTTTATGGTGGGTAGCTAAATAGGTTAAAATTATACCTTGTAAATAAGGCTCATTAAGTAAGAATGGGTTAAGGAAAACAATTGAAATTAAAGTGAGCGTGTAAAGGTGTCGGTTAGTAAAGTTTAAAGTGAGATGGATATTAATGTGTTTATTCTATTTCATTGAATATGAGTTTACTTTCAAGTTCAAAGGAACTCGCTAGTAAAGCTCGCAGGTAAGTAGTTATGACCATGCTTCTTACATCAAATTCTCTTTATGAAAGAATATCTCTCTCTTATTGCAAATATTCCTCTAATGAAAAGAGTAAATGAATATAGTATATACAAGCCCTTTTTTGATAGTTCATGTTAAGTACCCTATTGATTATAATTGTGTGTATGTGTATGAGGTAATGCATGCATATAGTTCTAAGTCATGAGATTTTCATGTATGCTCTCTCAAAAAACTTATGATTCCTATATGTAGTATAGCATGAAAATATATCTTGTTCATAAAAATGCATGTGTATTGAATTAAGAAAGATGATGAAAATGTTTTGATTGCAAATGAAATGAAAGGAAATGAACGTCTCATGTCTTATGTTTCAAGTGACGCTTTAAATGAGTTTTAAAATGTCTCTATGAACTGATACTTTAAATGTCCCTGAGAACTGACGTTTTAAAATGTTCCTGAGAAAACATTTTAAAATATCCCTGAGAACTGACGTTTTAAAGGATGTTTTGAAATGTGATGTTTAAGCATACTTTTAAATGATGTTTAAACTCATGCTTTTAAACGATGTTCAAACCCATGCTTTTAAACGATGTTCAAGCCCATGCTTTTAAACGATGTTCAAGCCCATGCTTTTACCTATGAATGAACTGTTAAATGAAAATAACTGAAAAGGAAATGACTGAAATAAATAAAAGAACAAAAGGACTTAAAGGAAACGAATGTTTCAATGTATGAAAATATGTAACGGCCACATAAATGAAAATGGGTACTCAATGAATGAATGGGTAGATTGCAATGCCGGGTAGTAGCATCTGGTAGTGCACCTAGTGTTGCACCTTGACGGAATAGGATTCCAACCCGTAGTCACGGGCGAATCCATTGGTCTAAAAGACCGCTAGCCCTAACACGTGGGGCGTAACAGTGTGCAATGGCTTATGAAAGTGAAAAGATGAAAAGCATGATTATTTCTCAAGAATGTTTATGCATGTAAAATGTCTATACATGGAAGCATTGTTTATTCCATAAAGGAAAAGTATGAAAGATGTTTATGCATGGAAGCATTGTTTATTCCTCAAACTATTTACGCATGAAAGCATAGTTATTTCTTAAAATGTTTATGCATGAAAGCATTGTCAAAGATTAGCAAATGTTTATGTATGCATGTTTTCAAAAGAAAAAGAATATATGCCTAGTATGTTCAATGCATGGTGTACTACTTACTGAGTATTCGACTAACTTTTATTTAAAATGTTTTAAACGTCCAGGAAATGACGAAGAGGCTGGGGAGCAAGGCATTACTGCAGAGAGATAGGCAAACGCTTAGTGTGGTTCGACCTTACATGAATGATGGATCATGTTTATGTATAGAAGTTTATGTATGAATGGACTCTGAGAGTCTCCTATGGATGAATGTTTGAATATGATGTTTATTAGATATTCCCTTTTATTAAATAAGGAGTCTAGAGTACACGTGTGTTATGTCTATGTTGATCGCATATTACTGGAAATGAAAGAAGAAAAGAAAAACAAATGAAAATATGGAAAGGTATGTACGTAACTATTCCACCATTCCCGGGGCGGGGTTGTTACATTACAATCACACACTTTGAGTTTACTCAAATCTGGTTTATTTCTCGTCTATATCTCGTAAGGTGTTAGAGGTTTCGCTTTGGTTTCAATTCTATTTAATATATATGCCACAGTCAATAATATTTATCCCTAAAAATGTGTTGGTAGATCAGCATATGTCATCATCGATATCGTCATATCCAACATAGTTCTATTTCTTCTTTCTGCAATACCCTTTTTTTAGGTTTATATGATGTTATATAAATATGTCTTGTACCATTTAATTTGCAAAAATTATCAAAAATTTCAAATTTACATTCTCTATAACTATTCAAACCTTTAATGGGCCTACCCAATTGGATTTTTACTTCTGCATTATATTTTTTAAACTTTATAATTGTCTCAGATTTATGTTTGAGTAAGTAGATAGAGAAATTCTTGATACAGTCTCAAATAGAGGTCTACAAGAGCAATCCCCAGCGTGGCTGAAACAAATCATTTCATTAAAGCCAAAGACGACATCGTCTCACGTAGAAACCTTTTCCCCTTTCTTCCTTTCCTTTCCCCTCTCTCCTAAGTAATTGAACTCCTGTATACTCCCCTTTCCTCTCAAGATTGAGTTTTCCTCTTGAGGACGATGACGCATTCTGGATAGCCAATGGTGGTTTTCCTCTAGATAGCCGACGCATTCTGAAGACCATTTCATTTTCCTCTTGAGCCCCATCTGAGCCCTAACCGAATCCCTTTCATGCATCGTCCCATTCCTTTGTGCCAATGGTTCCTTTATCCCTTCCTCTGTGCCGTGAATAAAATATGTAAGAGATTAGCCAAATCTATCCCAAACTCTTTTTTCTATTTTTGACTTGTTAAATATCTGAATCTTTGCACGGTTGTTCTTTTACTTTTTATTGTTTATTTCCTTTGCATCCATTCTTTTAAAAAATGCACTTTCACATTCTCTTTTTGTTGTTTATGATTTTGGAAGATTGATGCTTGTTGTTTGTGAGGGATGGCTTATGCGACCTGTTATAGCATAACTGCAATTTCTATTCTTATTTTGGGTTGATTATTGTCTCTTGTATAAAATTGTGGGTTGATTTTGGAAGATTAGTGCTTATAGTTTCAGTGATTGACTTGTTATAGCTATTAATTTCTTAGCGCCATATCTCAAGTTTGACATAACTCATACTACAGTGAGATTGAGTCTGGATCCTTGCGGTCGCTAACTCTGCCAGAGTGTAAATGTGTGCTTGCCAGAGTGGTTTATAAAGTGTAAATGTGTGTTGCCTTCAGTTAAATAGTAAAAATTACTGAATGTCTTGCGAGCCCAAGTGGTGTACAAAATGTTATGGATGTTTCATATGATGTGGCTGAATTTTTTAATTATAAAGATAGGTAGCAAGGTCCCTAATCCTCTTTGGATTTTCAGTTTTTGTTCTACCCCTTGCAAATCTGCCAACCTTGAGTTATATAGAACAATTTGTTGTTTTTAAAAAGTTATATAAATTGTGAACCTTTATATGCTATTGGAATATTAGTGATTTTGAAAGATTCTGTATAAATCTTCTTATCAAGCTTACATTTGCTAAGTAGTATTGATTTTGCAGGAACTATCCTGTTTGTGTGGAAATTATCTTTTCACTCTTAAAATGCCTACATAAAATAGCAAGAATGTATCTACATTAAATGCCTCTCATCTCAAGTAGTCCAAGCATGCACTTTGCCTCAAACTCATCTTCATTTAAGTATGCCTGGTATGTAATTCTTTTGATGCAATTTGGATCCACACACATTCAATAAATTTAATATTAAGCACTTCTTGAGAACATTTAGATTTGGGCAAAAAAAATTTCTTTAACATTTAGGTCTACGTTATGTCTAATGGACGTGGAGGAGCAGAGGACAACGCAGATGGTGGAGGAGCTGAGGACGATGCCGATGGTGGAGGAGCTGACCATGACGCTGCAACTTGAACAGTACTCCCGTTGCAAGGAACCTCGCGTGCGCTGGGCTAAGTTGGATCTACGTTACCAATGGTGATGGTGGTGGTGGTGGTAGAAGAGCCGAGGACGATGTCGGATTTTGAATGACACAACGCACAAGAGGTCACACGGGCTGGGTGAGCGCAAAAGGAAATTGAATGGCTCCTTCCCGTATTCGATTTCTGAGCAAATCATATGGCATTTGCTATTCTAGGCATTTTGGTCATTTGCATCTGTTGATATAGACTCAAAGACAAACAATGGAGTGCATGGGGCCTCCTTACAGGCACTATACCTAGCACCTCTCAAGTAGATATGCTCATATCTTGAATAGTTATAGTGAAAGTAATAAAGTACTTCATTCCTTTATTGTTTTTGTTTTAAAAGGTCCACAAACATAAGAATGTATAATTTAAAATAAACCTATGAATTTTCAACTTTCGAAAAAAGATTTACTACTCATTTTTCCTATGCTACATAGTTCACATATATCATAATTATATGAGTTTATTTATAATATTAATTCATTTTTATACATCCTGATCATCTTATTTTTATTTATATGACCTAATCATAAATGCCATAAATATGCACAAGCAGTGGACAATCAGAAATAGATACTTTATTAATATCAATATTCAGTAAATATATATTGTGATTTTCTATACCTTTCATTGATACATCACCCTTACTAATAATAACAGTTTCAGACTTAAACTCAACTGTGTAGCCTTTCTAATTTAGTATAGGCATTGATACTAAATTCTTACAAATACTAGATACATATAATACATCCATAAGTAAAATAACGGAACCATTCACTTTAAATTTACATGTACATTATCCCAAGATATCGTAGTATGTGTTATTGTCCATATAGACTATGTGCTTGCTTGTTTGCTCATCTTTAAGATTGACAAACAACTCTTTGTTCTTGCATATATGTCTTGTTATTGCAAAGTTAATTCACCATGAATCTGACGCTCGTTCCACGAGCATTACTTCTGAAACTGTCATAACAATTTCCTTACTATCTTTTATTTTTCTCATATTAGTGCTTTGTAATTGGTAATGCATATTCTTTCCACACATAAAACAGTTTCCATTAAATAGTTTACTTTGATTCTTTTTCTTGAACTATTTTCACCTTATAATGTTTTCTGTAAAACGTTTGTCTTGAGCCATTAACAAATTGGATGATTCACTCTCTCTATTCATTCTCTCCATCATTTCTCCTTCAAATACTAAAAGTATCGGGAGCGATATCATTGTTTTTTTTTTTTCCACTATGTGCTTAAGAAATAATAAAATAATCTTAAGATGAATGAAGACTATTCAGTATGGTTGTCACTTGCATTTTATCAGTAAGAGTATTATTAGCATCATATAATTCTTCTGCAATCAACTCCATTTGGAGAACATGTTCACCTATGTCATCATTCCCTTTAATACATGTTCAGTTATACTTATCTAACAATAATTGTACATATGTATCCGATCTTAATTCATATTTAGCCTCAACTGCATCCATAATATCTTTTGCAGTTTCATAGTCTTTGAAAAGATGAATGATATTATCATTCATGCAATGCAAAATCAAAACTTTTGTCTATGCATTGTGTTCTTCTCATTTGTCTCCCTTTTTAACGTTACTTCCACTTCCATTTGTGTTATTTTCTACACTTTTAGAAGGCTTTGTGTTGTTAATGTATATAAGGTCTTTTCGGGGATTAGATGAAAAGTTATATGCATTTTTCAGGCTTAAAAATTTATTCCATTTAATTTTTCAATTTCAGAGGGATCAATACCTTTCTTCGGTGCCATAAATAACAAATCTTAATATTAACAACAAAAAATACAAAAATTATATATATGTGTACTCATTGAGTGTTCCCACAAACTTTTCTTAAAGTTTTTCCTCTTTCAAGAAATTTTTGATAATTTTCTTTAATAATAGATGCTCTATCAATATTTGGCACAAAATTTGGAGCATAATGACTTTTGAGCGGACAAAATTGAACTTAAAACGACTTAAAATGGCCAAAAATACAAAAATTAGTTCGAACCGGCTCACAAAACCATTTTATACAAGGTACAAGCATAGCGGACCAGTTTTTGGCTTAGTTAACAGCACAGTCAACGACTCACTTTGCGACTCAATCATCGGCTCAATGCATGGCTTTCAGCTTGTTTCTTGGAACATGTCGTTTTTGGCCTTCTAAAGCGACATCATTCACTTTGGGATATGGGTTCTCAGAAGCAACAAAAACTATTTGTTGTTTTCTTCATTTTCTTTCCCGCTCGACTAAACAACTTGTCATTTAGTACGAGTTTAATTTGAATATTAAGGAACGTTGGTCGAAACGGTGTCATTTTGACCAATGTGGTCTTTTTCTTTATCTTGGCCAGAGTATTCTGATTATGCAACACTCCAACAGCCTTCCTCATCCGGTGTTTGGGACATTGAAAATGGCTTGTCTGAAGTGTCCCCAACACTTTTGAACCCTGATGGTGGTGAGAGACTCCAGCAACTAGCTGAAAAATTTTCTACTAATTTTCTTCAAATCCTTTGTTTCTCTTGATTGTACACAGAGTTTGCTTCTCTCTTTTAGTGAAAATATGCCAATAATTTTCCTCAAAGTAATATGTAACTAGAAAAAAAAAAATTATCAGTAGATTCAATCATCCCCCACCATAATATAAAAACAAATAAATTCTTGAGTTGAGTTCAAAAAATCTCGTAAAAACAACATTTAATACACAAGTGTGGTTGTTAAACCAAATACTTGTCTCTTGAAGTGGCTCTGATACCACTGTGAGAAAATGAAGAACCAACGTGTTGATGTTCTCGCAAAATAGTGACAATCCTGTCAGGGTGTTTGCCCCACAGATTGGTATTTGATGGAGGAATTGGAAGCACTTGATTGTGTACAAATGATCTCTATTTATAGACCATAAGGCATTAGTTGACCAAATGACACAACTATTGGTAAGGGATACACCCATTGGTAATGGGGACAACTATTGGTAAGGAGCACAACCGTTTGACTCAATCAAATGGTTGTGTCTTTTGACATTTCCTCAACTAATACCCCCATGGGAACATTACCATTATAGGGTGTAAATCCAAAGAGTACACCGTTTGGTGTGTGATCACAACCCCTCAAACCTACAACAACTACCAAGGTCTCGAACTTTGCTTATGATCAATAGTTTCGATGAGATCAGGTAATTCTCATTTGAAGGTGGAAATGTGTAGAGACCATCACTAGTCTTGCCACACGAGAGTTTTTCTTGTGAGTTCGTCCCTCAGTACCACAAAAAAGAGTATGAAATTCAACAAAAACATAATTATCACACGTAAACCGACTTATTGAAATAAGATTTTTTTAGTGGAAAGGACATGAAGTAGATGAGGTAAAAGAAAGTAATTGTTTCCAAAGAAAAGCTTATAGGTCCTAACGTGATAAATGCACAAACTTTCCTAAACATGATCATTGCCTACATATGATTCAACAAGAAGATTCAATCATTAGGAAGCATTCACAAAGTGGTTGGTGAAACCCTTAATTGTATATCAATTGAGGTTGCCAGATGTTGGAGAGGATGTCAAATAGGCTACCATTTTATTTGTGAAATTTGATATAAGATATCAAACCGATTAAACACTTTGTTGCTATATGGCAGGTCTTGCCACACACCTTACAGGTTGTTCAAGAGTAGACAGAGGTCCGACCACACCCATGACTGTTGTCATGATTGGAGGAACCGTGAGAGCATCATGGCTGCAAAGTTTACTCTATGAGCTCCATATCCATATTCTAGTTACAAGTCGTGCTAGTCTTTGGTATGGCAATGTACATAGGAGTGACCATCGGTGGACTTATGTAGGGGCAGGGGGCAGTAATAAGATTATATTTATTTTATTTTGTGTTGGCCCCCTCTAAAAAATTATCTTGGACCTCCTCTACAAAATTATTTTGATTTTATTGATTAATTACTTACAAGTCTAATTTTAAAAAAAATTCATCTAATTTAAAAATAAAATAAATAAAATATATCTCATATAAAATAAAATGATCTAATAACCTAATCACACGCTTTTACTCTCCATAAGTACAAAAAAGAATTTGGATGGTCCTTCACTGCCACTTGCTCCCTTTTTCTATTCAAAAGTTTAAACTTGACAAGTTGTCTTGATTTGCCAAACAGTCAAAAGGCTAGCTTGAGGCTTACGGACTTACATGCTACGTTCATACCTTCAAATAATTTAAAGTTTTTCACCAGTGCGTCGTCTGATACACGGTTAGATTTTTTTCATTTTTCTCTTTTTTCGATTTTAATGTTCATTCGTATATATAATTGTATTGAATCTATTAAGTTTGATGTAGTGTTTTTAAAGTCTTTTTTTTTTTTTTCCACTTTTCCCCTTCTTTCATGTATTGATGTATCATACAGTTGTATTTTTATTTAATTTTTTTTTCTTTTTGAAATAGATTGATTACTACTTAGTTGGCTTATATATAATTATGTCTATTGAATGATTTTTTTATTTTTGTGCTTAAAGATTAACTTTAAATTCATGTTTCATGAGTAATTGAATTCATATATATCTAACTTTATTTTATATGTTTCAATTTGATTTTAAAACTAGATTCATGAATTATGTCTAAATTGAGAACTACCGACTCATTCTTCAAAAGAAAAGAAGTTGATACTCCAAAAAATTCTTTTAAAATTTCAAGGATTGAAACTGAAGAAAATCCTGATTTTAACTCTCCAATTGTGGAGTCTAAAGAGATTCATTTTACATCGTCAACTTTTGATTATAAAGAGATTGATATATTTTATCTACAACGAGATCCAGGATTACATCCTCCTATGTGGGACTATCCGGTCAATCAACGTGATGAAATAAGAAGAACTTCCTTGAAAATGGGTCCATATCAGTTACGTCTCTCAAAATATCTATTTTCTGGTTCTGAAAATCATCCTCGCCGCTTTCAAGCTTCTTGGTTTGTACAATTATCATCTTGGCTAGTGTATTCTCTATCAAAAGATGCTGCATATTATTTACCTTGTTATCTTTTACAATGAAAACATCTCAACGTTCTGGATGGAATGTATTTACTATCATAAGATTTAAAAATTGGAAGAAAATTAATGATGAAAAATATTGTGCCTTTTTGAATCATATTGGGGAGGATCCTTGTTCTCGTTATAATAATTCTGTGAAAGCTTGTGAGAATTTATTAAAACAATCACAGTATATTAATAAAGTAATGAATGCATAAAGCTCTAAGCAAATTCTCAACAATCGACTCTAAGTAAAAACATCTATTGATGTTGTTTGATGGCTTGCATTTCAAGGATGTGCTTTTAGAGGTCATGATGAGACCCCTGATTCAAAAAATTGAGGTAATTTTTTTGAGTTGTTTAAACTCTTGGCTTCATATAATGACAAGGTTGTAAAACTTATTTTGAAAAATGCTCCTAAATCTTTAAAGTATACTTTATCCAAAATTCAAAAAAAGATTTTGAAAGTTCTTGCAAAAAAAGTGAGATATAAAATTCGTAAAGATGTTGGAAATTCTAAATTTTGCATTATTGTTGATAAGGCACGAGATGAGTCTAAGAGTGAGCAAATGGCTATAATATTGAGATTTGCTGATGATGATGGTGGTTTTATACAAGAATGAGTTTTTGATCTTGTACATGTTAAAGATACATAGGTATTAACTCGAAAGAATGAAATATCTGTCGTTCTTTCTCATCATTGTCTTGATATTCAAAATATTCGTGGGTAATGATATGATGGTGCTAGTAATATGCGTGGTGAATGGAAATGATTGCAAGCATTATTTCTTAAAGATTGCCCATATGCATACTATGTTCATTGTTTTGCTCACCGATTACGATTAGCATTAGTTACTGCATTTAGAGAGGTAGTTTATGTTCATGAGTTTTTCTTAAATTTGAATTTTATTATTATTGTGGTGGGCACTTCATGTAAACGTTATGATGAACTACGAGCTGCTCAGGTAACATAAATTACACATATGATAGCTATTGATGAACTTGAAACTAGAAAAGGAGCTAACCAAATTGACACTGTCAAACGAGCCGGTGATTCTCGTTAGGGTTCTCATTTTTATTCTATTTGCAGTCTATTACGAATGTTTGGAGTCACTTGCTCGGTACTTGAACACATAATAAAGGAATAATCCACTTACTCTCAACGCGGAGATGCGAATGCTGCTTATAAAATGATTACATCATTTTAATTTATATTTATTTTACATTTAATGAAGGAAATCATGGGTATTACTGATGTTCTTAGTCAAGTTTTGCAGTAAAAATTTTAAGACATCTTGAATGCCATAAATATAGTTTCTACTACAAAAGGACTCATTCAAAAGTTGAGAAATGAAGGTTGGAAAAATCTGCTTGAGAATGTTATCTCTTTCTCCAAGAAATTTGATATTGACATATCAGAATTGAGTTCTCGTTATGTACAAGGTCGTGGTCATCATCAACGATATCACATTATAATAGAGCATCATTATCATTTTGAAATATTAAATGCTACTATAGATTTTCAAATGCAAGAGCTTGACAATAGGTTTGGTGAAGGAGCAACAAAGCTTTTAGCCCTTAACTCAACTTTGGATCTGAATTATGCTTATAAATCCTTTAATATTGATGATATATGTTGTCTTGCAGAAGAGTATTATCCTCTTGATTTTTTTGAGAATGAGAAAATTAATTTAAGGTTTCAATTAAAGCATTTTGAAGTTGATGTGCTTACTAATCCCAAATTTCAGAGTTTGTCATTCATTACAGATTTATGTCGAATATTGGTAGAGACAGAGAAATAAAAAACATACTATCTTAATGATAGATTGATTCGTCTTGTTTTGACTCTTCCAGTATCTACAGCGACTGGTGAACGAGCATTTTTAACTATGAAGATTGTTAAAACAAGACTTCGCAACAAAATTGAAAATGAGTTTCTAGCAAATAATTTAGTTGTCTATATTGAAAGAGAAATAGTTAAGAATTTTGATTTAGATTCAATACTTGATGATTTATTTCTTTAAAAGAACACAAGTTACAATTTTAGATATTCTGTGTTTCTTTTGTTTGATATATTTGTATGAGTGTCTTTATGTTATTTTAATGATATATTGTTCTTGACATATTATATACTTTTTTAATACATAGGTCCTATTAAACGTATTTTATTTTTATTTTAGATCTTAACTTGCGTTCTTTTAATGAAACAAAATATCAAATATTGAGTCTAAATTAAAATTCTTAGCTATTTCTCTTTCAATATAGACAACTAAATTATTTGTTAGAAACTCATCTTCAATTTTGTTGCGAAGTCTTGTTTTAACAATCTTCATAGCTGAAAATGCTCGTTCACCAGTTGCTGTAGATACTGGAAGAGTAAAAAAGAGACGAATCAATCTATCAATAAGATAGTATATTTTTTATTTCTCTGTCTCTACCAGTTTTCGACATAAATCTGCAATGGATGACAAATTCTGAAACTTCAGATTAGTAAGCACATCAACTTCAAAATGTTTCAATTGAAACTTTAAATTAATTTTCTCATTCTCAGAAAAATCAAGAGGATAATACTCTTCTGCAAGACAACATATATCATTAATATCAAAGGATTTATAAGCATTCTTTAGATCCAAAGCTGAGCTAAGGGCTAAAAGTTTTGTTGCTCCTTCCCCAAACCTACTGTCAAGCTCTTGCATTTGAAAATTTATAGTAGCATTAAATATTTCAAAATGATAATGATGCTCTATTGTAATGTGATCTCGTTGATGACGACCATGACCTTATACATAACGAGAGCTCAATTCTGGAATGTCAATATCAAATTTCTTGGAGAAAGAGACAACATTCTCAAATAGATTTTCCCAACCTTCATTTCTCGACTTTTGAATGAGTTATTTTGTAGTAGAAACCATATTCATGACATTCAAAATGTCTTGAGATTTTTGCTGCAAAACTTGATTAAGAATATCAGTAATATCCATGATTTCCTTCATTAAATGTAAAATAAATATAAATTAGAATGATGTAATCATTTTATAAGCAACATTAGCATCCCCGCGTTGAGAGTAAGTGGATCATTCTTTTATTATGTTTTCAAGCATCGAGCAAGTGACTCCAAACATTCGTAGTAGACTGCAAATAGAATAAAAATGAGAACACCAACGAGAATCACCGGCTTGTTTGACAATGTCAATTTGGTTAGCTCATTTCTCAATTTCAAGTTCATTAATAGCTATCATATGTAAAATTTGTATTGCCTGAATAGCTTGCAGTTCATCATGACGTTTATATTAAGCGCACACCACATTAATAATGAAATTCAAATTTGAGAAAAACTCATGAACATAAACTAACTCTAAATGCAACAACTAATGCTAACTGTAATGGTTAGCAAAACAATGAACGTAGTATGCATATGGGCAATATTTAAGAAATAGTGCTTGCAATCCTTTCCATTCACCACGCATATTATTAGCACCATCATATCCCTGCCTACGAATATTTTGAATATCAAGACAATGATGAGAAAGAACGACAGATATTTCATTCTTTAGAGTCAATGTCGATGTATCTTTAACATGTACAAGATCAAAAAATCGTTCTTGTATAAAACCATCATCATCAATAAATCTCAAGATTATAGACATTTGCTTCCTCTTAGGATAGGTTTGGGGGTAAAGACAAGATGAGATTTCTCATATTCATCTCATCTCATCATTACATTTTTTCAAATTCTCATACAAAATATAATAAACAATTCAACTTTTTCAAATCCCAATATAACTTTTTCAAATTCCAATTTAATTTTTTCAAATTTTCAAACTAAAAAATCATATTTTAAACTTTAAAATAAAACACAAAATTCTCATCTCACCCCCAAACCTATCCTTAGACTCATCTCGTGCCTCATCAACAATAATGCAAAATTTAGAATTTTTAACATCTTCACTAATTTTATTTCTCACTTTTTTTGCAAGAACTTCCAAAATCTCTTTTTGAATTTTGGGTGAAGTATACTTTGAAGATTTATGAGCATTTTTCAAAATAAGTTTTCCAACCTTGTCATTATATGAAAGCAAGAGTTTAAACATCTAAAGGAAATTATCTCGAATTTTTGAATCATGGGTCTCATCATGACCTCTAAAAGCACATCCTTGAAATGCAAGCCATCGAACAACATCAATAGATGTTTTTACTCGGAGTTAATTGTTGAGAATTTGCTCGGAGCTTTGTGCATTCATTACTTTATCAATTGATTGTTTTAATAAATTCTCACAAGTTTTCACGGCATTATTGTGACGAGAGCAAGGATCATTCCTAATATGATTAAAAAATGTACAATGTTTTCCATCATTAATTTTCTTCTAATTTCTAAATCCTATGATAGTAAATACATCTCATCCAGAACGTTGAGACGCTTTCATTGTAAAAAGATAATAAGGTAAAAAATATGCAGCATCTTTTGATGGAGAATACTCTAGCCAAGATAAGAATTGTACAAACCAAGAAACTTGAAAGCGGCGAGGATGCTTCTCAGAACCAGAAAATAGATATTTTGAGAGACGTATCTGATATGGACCCATTTTCAAGTAAGCTTTTCTTATTTCATTACGTTGATTGACTGGATAGTCCCACATAGGAGGTTGTAATCCTAGATCTCGTTGTAGAGAAAATATATCAATCTCTTTATAATCAAGAGTTGACGATGTAAAATTAATCTCTTCAGACTCCACAATTGGAGAGTTAAGATCAGGATTTTCCTCAGATTCAATCCTTGAAATTTTAGAAGAATTTTTTGGAATATCAACTTCTTTCTTTTTGAAAAGTGAGTCGATAATTCTCAATTTAGACATAATTCATAAACCTAATTTTAAAATCAAATTAAAATATATAAAATAAAGTTAGATATATATGAATTCAATTACTCATGAAACATGAATCTAAAGTTAATCTTTAAGCACAAAATAAATAATCATTCAATAGACATAATTATATATAAGCCAACTAAGTAGTAATCAATCTATTTCAAAAAGAAAAAAGAAAAAAAAATACAACTATATGATACATCAATACATGAAAGAAAGGGAAATGTGAAAAAAAAACTTTAAAAACACTTCATCAAACTTGATATATTCAATACAATTATATATACGAATGAACATTAAAATCGAAAAAAGAAAAAAAAGAAAAAAATCAAACCGTATATCAGAGGAGCATTGGTGAAAAACTTTAAATTATTTGAAGGTATGAACGTAGCGTGTTGGTCCGTAAGCCTCGAGCTAGCCTTTTGGCTGTTTGGTAGATCAAGACAAATTGTAAAGTTTAAACTTTTGAATAGAAAAAAGGGAGCAGGCAGCAGTGAAGGACCATCTGAATTTTTTTTTGTATTTAAGGAGAGTAAAAGCGTGTGATTAGGTTGATAGATCATTTTATTTTATGTGAGATGTATTTTATTTATTTTATTTTTAAATTGGATTAATTTTTTAAAAATTAGACTTATAAGTAATTAATCAATAAAATCAAAATAATTTTGTAGAGGAGGCCAACACAAAATAAAATCAATATAATCTTATTAAATTATAAAAAATTAATATATACTTATTTATTTTTCAAACTTTTGGGGGGCTGTGGCCCCTTGCCCCTCCATAGATCCGTTGATGTATCAGATTGTTCTATACCGGGAAAAAAATTATATAGAAATAGAACAAAAAATATTTTATTATAATTTTAGTTTTGCTTGGCCCTCTTAAAACAAATTCTTGATTTCGCCACTGGGAGCGACATACGTGGTAACTAATTCAGTCTTTTATGTACGGACTAAACATATAGAAATTGACTACTACTTTGTCCACGATGAAAGTCAAATGAATATCTCCAAGTTCGGTATTTGTCCAGCATGGATCAAATTGTTGATGTTATAACCAAGCCTCTAGTTTTCGATTGAGTTTAGTGATCTTTGTTCCAAGCCCAACATGTCTATCCTTCCATTAAACTTGCAGGAGCATGATAAGACAATGGATATAGATACCCCACAATCCAATAGAGAGATAAAGATAAACTCAGTAGCAGCAAAGATAAAGACGTGCTCTGAAGACAAAACTTTCAAGTGGTCATATGTATACGTTATCTTTGTTTACGTGTTTATCCTTTGTAACAAGTGTAATCAACACAACTTAACTATATATAAATTGAGGAATGTCACTATTCATCCTATATTTTGTCATTCTCATTTCCACGTATTGATGTGACACATTTCAAATGGTTGCTTATATTAAATCGCTTAAAAAACTTCTATTTAAAATGTGTCCTATAACAAATATGATTGAAGATGACAAAATTTAAGACAAAGAACAGAATTATTCATAAATTTAAGACAATTTTTTAAGGATTATATTATTTATATTTGAATAGGTAGAAAATGAGTTTTTGGGTGTTAATGATTAAAAAGCACATTAAATGGGATCTCTGATTCAATGCAGGATCCAGATTTGAGAGCATGGAGGATAGAAAAGTCTGCCTGATATTTCTTCTCTCTTTTTGTCTTGCCATGCATGCCATGGACGGTTCTTAATTAAACTTGAGAGTCAGCTTTCATGTTGTAAGTTGTCCATGAAGTCAGTCCTATTGAATATTCTTGTTCCCCCTATAGGTCCCTTGTTTTACATGTATTTTTGACATTTTTCATGCTTGTTCGATGAGCAAAGTAGTTTCTCTTCCTTCGTTTAAACTAGAAGTCCCTCGTGCTGCTAAGGGCTTGTTTGAATAGTGAGATGAGATGGTGTTAGATGAGTTGAATAAAATATTATTAGAATATTATTATTATTTTGAAATTTTAAAAAGTCAAATTATTTATTATATTTTATGTAAATATTTAGAAAAACTGTAATGATGTAATGAAATGAAATGATTTTTATATCCAAACGAGTCCAAGACTTCATTTAGTTATACATATGAGATGATATGAGAGTTGAAAGTTGTATAAAATATTGTTAAATATTATTTTTTAAAAATTATTTTTATTTTAGAATTTAAAAAAGTTGAATTTTTATTATATTTTGTATAAGAGTTTGTAAAAATTGTAATGATTAGATGTGATGAGATAGTTTGTGTAACCAAACGAGACCTAACTATTAAGGATTGTTTGAAAATAAAACTGTTCGTAGATACTCTCAAACTATTTTACTATATTATTATTCAACTACTGTTCACATATATTTTTAAGAAATTAATCTTTGCATCATCCTACACACCACACACCATAACTTTTTTTATTTTTTTTTATTTATTTCTCTTATTAAATGTGTATTATATGGATGATGAATAAAAAAATATAAATGTTTCAAGAAGAGTAAAATAAAAAAAAATAAAAAAAAATAAAAAAATACATTGGTGTGTGGTGTGTAGGATGATGCATAGCGATGCTCATTTTTAAGTATGGATATGCTAATATATGTATAATTTAATTCCCTTTTTTCTTTTCCTAAGTTAGTAAGATGATTGCCTGACTGCATTGATGTCGGTTGACTAGTGAAAGGCATTGTGCTGCTGCTGAAGGCGCACTTGAGGAAAAATTAAATACATTTTCTATAGTGTCGGTGGGGGCGTTTCAACTTAGAAACACAAACAGACTTGCAAATAAAGCAATGGAGAAAGATTGTTTTAGTGGAATGATGCTCTTCTTTTATATGTTGAATCATCGTGGACCTTTTATTACTCACTGACACCATCACCTGACCTTCCAACAACACCACTTCCAACTCAAAAATATAAATAAAAATACAATATAAAATTGATTTTATAAATTGACATTTACATAATATAAATGTTACTCGCCATCCTTTTATTACCGTTAGTATTAAGTTATTAGAAATTATTTATTATATTAAATTTATAAATCACTTATTTGATATCACATAATAAAAAATAAAAAATAATAATAAAATAGATAATATTACAATTTTATTTAAATAAAACAAATGTCAATTTTAAATGTCAGTTTTATCTGTCTTAATTGAACTTTCCAATTAAAAAAGAGACGAAAACGATTTCGGAATGTATAAATTCACAATCACAGCTGTCCAGCATCTGGGACATGGTTTTCCGAATGTGTATCAATCTACCACGTAGGTATCAGATACGAGAGAGAACAGCAGTCCACTCTCTCTGTATTTTTTTTATATATTTTATCAATTTTATCTCAAAATCTTTCCATTCACGTAACAAAGCCTCTGGCTGGATGCTGGAATGCTGCCCCCCTCCACCTCTTTTAACTCTCAAATCTCTTCCACCCAAACCCCACTCCAAGATTAGAAAACATTAATAATCGAGACCCACAGATGACCATTTGATATCTGATCCAAGAGAAAAGTTATGGGTCACCTGAATTTGCCCACATCGAAGAGAATCCCGCGTCATTGGCGGCTCTTGGACATCGTTTCCGCGGCGTTCTTCGGCCTCGTCTTCCTCTTCTTCCTCCTCGTCTTCACCCCACTCGGAGACTCCCTCGCTGCCTCCGGTCGCCAGGCCCTCCTTGTATCCACCGCCGATCCACGTCAGCGCCACCGCCTCGTGGCTCTGGTTGAGCTTGGGACCCAGTCCGCGGCCATCGAGGCTTGCCCCGCTGAGTCCGTGGACCACATGCCATGTGAGGATCCCAGGCGGAACAGCCAGTTGAGCCGGGAAATGAATTTCTACAGAGAGCGCCATTGCCCGCTGCCCGATGAGACGCCGCTTTGTCTGATTCCACCGCCCGATGGGTACAAGATTTCGGTGCAGTGGCCTGACAGCTTGCACAAGGTAGTGTCGTAATTCACACTGTTTAGTTGTCGGGAGTGTTGAGAATAGCTGAAACTCCTAGTTTAGATAAGGTAAGAATGTGATATGCCTTGGGCGTTATTGTTTGTTTAGGTATTAACAATTATTACGATCTAGGAGCTGAGATTTAGGTAGTCAAGGTCGTTTGCAGGAGATTCGTGTAGATGGGTTTCCTAATAGGCTTAGCCAATACTCCTTTAGTTTTGGATTGTGCAGATTCATTCCAAAAGCCTGTCACTGCTCGATGAAAGTAAGGCTAGCTTCTTAATGAGCTGGAGCTAATTTTCTCCCCTTTTAGTTTTTGGTATTATGACCTCAATTTGATGTTACTCAGGTTCTAAAGTACTAGAACGCATGGTGGGAGATTGCACAAAATTTTCTTCAAGGTTATTTCTGTGCTGTTTTATTGGGCAAGTAACAGAATTTCAGCAAGACAGTGGGGGTAGGGCCAAACCTTGGGGCGAAGAGCATGATAAGTATCAAAGAAGTACTTCACAGTAAATACATTGAATATGCTACATGGGTTTGGGTTTTCTCGATGATGATGAACTTTAACTGGCCGTCACAAGAATTGGGAGTCTGCTCAGAATATATACATATATATAGGCTCCATAAACTGTGAATTTAATGGGCTGTAAAAACCTAACTCCTTCAACGTTTAAATTGCAGTGGGTGACAAGAGCCGAAAGAACGTATTTCTAACTAACTATTAAGGTGTAGGAAGCTCAGTTAATATTGTAGCACACTGTAAACTTTCTTACTTTATTGTCAGATTATGTTGGTTTATATTTCAGGTTGATGTTTCTTAGAGATCCCCCCCCCCCCCAACTTTATGATTGCACTTAGTGCAGCTGCAACCCTGTTGATTATTTAGAAGTAATCCTGGTGAAGCTAATGCTTGGTTCTTACGTTCTTGGATTTGGATTCGATTACAAAGTGGTCAAAGTATAAATTCCCAAGAAGTCAGCTTTCAAAGTGAAGCAAACTTGTCTTCATTTGCTTCTTGTCAAAATTCAACGCAGCATGACAGAATTTTCATGCTGTGATGTTCGACAAACCTATTAGAATATGTATTCCATGTTGTCTATTGTCTAATCGCTTTGATCAAACTTAAAGTTTTCATACAAAAACATGTTTTGTGTGGTTTTAAGACGTGTATGCTTGTTAGTTGAATAAGCATGAAGATACAAAGCAGCAAATTTGAGTGTGATGGCTGTGACACTTGGAGAGTTTTTGGAATGAAAGGTATGGCATGAGTGAAATTTAAGGAAAAGTTAGGAATGGTGCGAGTATAAGAGTAGGAAAATGATGTTGGAAGAATAAAGAGAGAAAGACAAAACACGGATGCCATGCATTAGGGCTCCAGACATATCACGCCTAAATTTGCTCAATACCTTAATAACTTGAACAGGCTGCAGATAACTTAGCCATACAAATCTTTAAGGTGAAAAGTTAAGCCCACTTTGGAATGCAGCTCTCAAACAGCACCCTTACTGAGATGATAATGTGCAGCTCATATAAAATACAATGGAAAGAGAATATATTTTTGGCACTGCAATGAAACTATGGTGACAGCAAGTTTTTGGCTATATCTGTCATTTCATATGCCTTGAACTGGAAAACTTAGTTCAGCATAGTGCAGCTCAATTATGTTTTCTTTTCTTTGGCTGTGTAGTTTTGGGCTTGAGCTGACACTTGAGGGGGACAAACAAGTTGCATCTCATATATCTAGCTTCCTTAAGTTATTTATCCTTTAGCTAATGACAATTTAATTATCTTAATTTTTTCCTTTTTAAATTTTTATGTGTTGTAATGTGATGATTACTCCCACCCAAAATGTGTGTGGGAAGAAAATTGTTTCCAAATATTCCCAGATGTGTGAGGAAATAAGTCATTTTCTCTTTTCAGAAATTGATTAGTTATCTATCCCTTTATTCTGTAGTATTGTTATGTTTATGCGCAGATATGGCACAGCAACATGCCACACAACAAAATTGCGGACAGGAAAGGTCATCAGGGATGGATGAAAAGGGAAGGTCCATACTTCATTTTCCCTGGTGGTGGCACAATGTTCCCAGATGGTGCAATACAGTATATCGAAAAACTTGGACAATACATCCCTATAAGTGGCAGCACTCTAAGGACTGCCCTTGACATGGGTTGTGGGGTAAGAGCTGTATTCCTGTATGTCTTTGAGGCCTTGCTAGAACTTAATAATTTTCAAGATCGCAAAACATAATGCTCTTGCAGGTGGCCAGTTTTGGTGGATATATGCTAGGAGAGGACATTTTAACCATGTCATTCGCACCAAGAGATTCACATAAATCCCAGATACAATTTGCACTGGAGAGAGGGATTCCAGCTTTTGTTGCCATGCTTGGAACTCGCAGACTCCCCTTTCCTGCATTCTCATTTGACTTGGTGCACTGTTCTCGATGTTTAATCCCTTTTACTGCTTATAGTGAGTTCTTTGTATTTCTTATTACTTATAATATATATATAGTGAGTTCTTTGTCAAATATGGTCTCTCCTATATTCCACTTCTGCTACCTCCTGCTACTTGTTTTTATCAAAAGGAAATCTGGCTTTGCAGATGCAACATATTTCATGGAAGTGGATCGGTTGCTTCGACCAGGAGGATATCTGGTCATATCTGGTCCCCCTGTACAATGGCCTAATCAAGACAAGGAATGGGCAGATCTGCAGGCTGTGGCTAGAGCATTGTGTTATGAGCTTCTTGCTGTCGATGGGAACACCGTTATCTGGAAAAAGCCAGTGGTAGATTCATGTCTCTCCAACCAAAATGAATTTGGTCTAGAGTTGTGTGATGAATCAGAGGACCCAGATAATGCATGGTAACTGTTCCTGGAATGATTCCTCCATTTCTAAGCCCTTTTTTGTTGTTGTTTTTATTTTAAGCGGGGACAAGGGAGAATACTATAGGTTTATTGATACCGTTATTGAGAGGGCCAGTATTTAGTGGGGATTCGGAAAAAGTAAAGCTCAAATGTTTTGCAGGTACTTCAAATTAAAGAAATGTGTGAGTAGAATCTCTTCTGTCAAAGGAGATCTTGCTGTTGGGACAATTGCACAGTGGCCAGAAAGGCTAACAAAAACTCCTTCGAGGGCCACAGTCATGAAAAACGGCATTGATGTGTTTGAGGCTGACACGCGACGGTGGGTGAGAAGAGTTGCTTACTACAAAAACTCATTAAGCCTAAAGCTCGGAACTTCAGCTGTACGAAACATTATGGACATGAATGCATTTTTTGGAGGCTTTGCAGCAGCTCTGAAGTCTGATCCTGTGTGGGTAATGAATGTGGTTCCTGCTCGCAAGCCTTCAACTTTGGCAGTAATTTATGATAGAGGCCTTATTGGAGTCTACCATGATTGGTGAGTATTTTAATGTCTTTCTTGTATATTAAACAGAAATGCATATAGGGCCATCTCGGATAAGGTTGCTCCATCACGTGAAGTGTTCATATTACTTGTTGAGTGACTCATACAATTCCTATCTTCTTTAGAAGTGCACAACAATAAACAATTGAACATTTTGTTATCAATGTTTAGTATGCATTAATTGGCCTCCATTGTTTTCAAGTGATGCGATGCTTTGTGAGAGTTTATAGAATTGATATCCAGTAGACTCCTTTTGCCCTAAATGTGTTAATTAAATTTGTTTTACTTATAAAAAAAGATACCTTTTGCCATAAATGGTTCTGTACTGGTTCGGTAACCAGAGATTTTCGCCAGTATTCACATCTTTTAATGTGCCAACTTAAGATGCCCATTTGAATGACCTTATTGGAAACAACATATATTCCTGTTGTGCGCTTTTGATAGCTTTATTTCCCTTTAAATTATTTATGAAAAAATCCCACAAACAAGGTTTCCTTGATAGAAAAGAGATACATACTTGATGAATCAAACTAAGAGTTGGTTATTAATTTGCTCTATCTATTCCCCTAACATAACATGTTTGTTTTCACACAAACACATACTAAACTCCTAGCTTTTCTCTAGATTTGGATGCATTGATTGTCTTTCTAGAATTATAATAGACTTAATGGAGGACATTTATGGAGGGGCTAATGTATTAATGGTACCAGGTGTGAGCCTTTCTCAACATATCCTAGGACCTATGATCTCATTCACGTATCTGGGATTGAATCTCTCATAAAATATCCAGGTTCGGGCAAGAACAGGTATGCCTCTTTTGTAATCTCATCCTTTGTTGCTAGCTTCTTATCTGCTTCATTATATTCAAAAATCGTAAATTATATCTGTAAAGATGATCACTGTACTGATAATATTTCTTGGCTGCTTAAGCTAACTTCTTTTTATTTTTATCCTCTGTAAATAAAAGGCTCCTAAAGACACCAATTAGTTTAAGTAAAGTCACTAGCATTTACAGCTTCATTTTACAAAATTGATTTGTTTTTATCAAAATTGTAATATGCACTAACCTATAACCCGCACCATATGCAGGTTTACACTCTCTTAGCTTCCCGTTTGGATACCAATCTTAGATGATCTGTGAATAGTAGTGAATAGTTTGTGAATAGTAGTGAAGTAGTCTGAGAATATCTCAGAACAATTGTATTCCCAAACCCTTAATCACTATTGGCTTACCATCTATTAATTATAATCTTTTTATTTTTTTCAAGATCTATGAATAATTTCAACATCTAAAATCAAAACTCAATTACAATGACTGCAGAAAAATTTAACTGGACTATAGACAACAAAGTGAAAAATAAGGGCCCGTTTGAGAACACAATTGTTCTCAAGTATTCTCAGATATTCTCAAATATTTCATTTCCAAACATCACTCAAACACAAAATACTTTTCAATTTCAAATCTTCAAATTTTTTATCTAATCATTACTTAAGTTAAGCATTACAAATTTCCCAAACTTCCAAACAAAACACAAAAACTTATACAACTTTTTCAAATTTCAAAACAAAAATAATATTCAAACAATTTTTTAACTTTATAATATTTTTATTCAATTTTTTCTCTATCCTTTCCCAAAATCCAATAAAACATCTTTAACTCAAACTATTTCACTACTATTCACAAACTATTTCACTATTTATAGATATTCTAAGATATTCTTAGTATCCAAACGAGCCCTAAGGAGATATTTGGAAATAGTTTTCATTTCTTCCCATCCAATCTCATCTCATTTCTATCTCAAACATCATTAAAATACAAAGACAAATACTTTCAAACTAATCATTACAATTTTTCCAAATTTACAAACAAAAAATAATTCAACTTCTTCAAATTTCAAAATAAAAATAATATTATAACAATATTTTAATTTTATAATATTTTATATTCAATTTTTTTTCTCTCATTTCTCAAAACTCAATAAATACTTAAATTATCTTGCTACTATTCACAAACCATCTTACTATTCACAAAATTTTCATCTCATCTCACTCTCCAAGCATCCCCTCTTTTGTTTTCACAACTCTTCTCAACTCATGTCATATAATCATTACAACTTTTTTAAATTTCTATACAAAATAAGATAAACAATTCAATTTTTTCAAAACACAAAACAAAATAATATTAAAAAAATATATTCTAACAATATTTTATTCAACTTTCAAATTTCATCTCAGCTCATCTCATTTCATATATGAAAACAAACGAGGCTAAGTTTGCATATATTTGTGTACTCCAATCCGAAACATGCACCTTCTCAAACAAATAAGTTTCGGAAAAGCCTCTTGTAATATGAGTTATCTGCTTTGTCCTCAAACTGCAAAGACCGATGGCAGTGAAAATAGGATACAAACTTAGTTGGATATACACAAGTAATAAATAAGAGAACTGCAAAGATTATGATTTGCAAAGCACCTCTGCAACCAAGTTCTCATCATAGCTGTAGGATCATTAACAAGTAATAAATGAGAGAATGGTAAAGATTCGATCCATATGATTTGCGAAGCACCTGCGAAACCAAGTTCTCAGCATAGCAGTAGGAGCTTCAACAATCTTATTTTGACACCAACAAAAGAAATAATGATAAACTGCCAACCGCTAAACCTTGACTATCTAAGTTTTGCCAAGCCCAATCTTGGACCAAAAGAATTGTTGTGGGGGATCATCCAGTAGACTTTCTCTAGACCCTTTGTAGGACCATATATGGATAGTTAGTAAAAATCTATATGTAAAATATACACGCTTCATAGACAATCCATACACTAATGATACCTATGTAATTAAGTATGTCCACTCATGTGAACATATAAGTTCACAAACATTGGACTTGGTTGTCAAGGCTGGTTCTCTCTGTACACACCTCATTTTAGTATAATTCTTATAAAAATAAAAAATAAAATATTTTTAAAAAGCTTCGAGCACTTCGTTCTGGTTCGGTTACAAGTTGAGTCCCTGAAACCCTTGATTCCACTTTTCTCCTATATTTATGGGCGGGCTGCCACGTTGGACTATCAAGTTTATGCTTAGATATATAGATATATAGATAGACAATAAATATATAAGATGCCGTTTCTATTGTCTCGGGCATATTGTATATCATCATCACTAATCTGTCATAGTTTGTTAAAAACTCTTTTAATTTCCGAAAACCTAGGAGTTAATGTCTTCCATGAGCTTCCCACTGGACTGTCCTATGAAAAGTTCCTGTACACAACAATTTGCATGTTTCATCTTTCTGTGAATTTGCTAGTCACACCATATCCATGCAACATGGTTTCTTGTCAATCCTGAAGAGATGATAACATGTACTTGGCCATAGAATTTGATAGATTGCGTAATCTGTTATTGATAAAGTGACTATGATCGTTGTTTTGATACTTCATTGCAGGTGTAACCTTGTGGACTTGATGGTAGAGATGGATCGAATTTTACGGCCAGAGGGAACTGTTGTGATTAGAGATTCCCCTGAAGTTATTGACAAAGTAGGTCGCCTAGCTCGTGCTGTGAGATGGAAAGCTTCCATTCATGAGAAAGAACCTGAATCACATGGGAGAGAAAAAATACTCGTTGCAACCAAAAACTTCTGGACGCTTTCTTCAGCATCAAACTGAACGGCGTTTTGTTCATTGTAGGTATTCCTTTCTTCTCTGTCTTTTTTCTCAAAGCCAAGTTGTCATCTCAATGCATCCAATGTATGCAGTTTTCTTTCTTGTTCTTTATCTGGGATGTTTATATTAGTAGATAGTAAAGTTAGAATGGGTTGGAAATTTGAAGATGGGGAAGACGTGCAGGTTTATGTGAGAAGAATACACAAGCTGGTGGGAATTTACACATCCACTTAGACACTTAGTTGTCGACCGTCATTGTAATTTCATGTGGCTACTTAGTATCAGTTATTTAAGGATTCTGAATTATTATCCTTACTGCCATTCTCCTCTCTATACTTAAAAACATTTTGTGCTTGTTGCTGCAACTTTAATAATGCTCCCAAGTGTCAGATTGCCGCGAAGCAATAACTCGGAGTAGTCCGAGTTTGAAGAGTACTATTTTTAAGAGGTGGAAGGAAGAAGCCACGTCAGGAAGTTTGACGGGAATTTGATAAGATTGAGGATGAAGAGTAGCCCTACTCTTATCTATTTCAGTCAATCAATTCACATGGAATTCTATGCATTGAATGGGGTTCACGTTAAATAAAACTTGAATCAAATAATTGTAAATAATAAAACAATATCTATAAAGATGAATCAATTGGGAACATAATAAATCAAGCATTAAAAGCATGAAAGGATTGCTAAGGACATGTCAATGGAAGGTTGGGGTTTCACTTTCACCCCTTGACCAGTAAGGCTTCTAGTAAGCCATCGCATCTAAGAAATTATTAAAATTCAAGTGCTCAAACACGCTTAGAAGCCTTGATCAAAAAGAAATTTAGTAATGTAAAATTGACTGATTAATATCCTATACAATACCTTTCAAACATCAAAATTTTCATCAAGATTTGCATGAATTCGATTTCTGTGAGGGAGAAATGATCAAATTTGTAATCTTGTGTCTAGGGGTGTAAGAATTTTGGTCGGTCCGGACCGGACTTATTATGCAATCGGTCGGTCTCGGTCCAAGAAAGTAAAACTCGATTTTCAGTCCCGTTTTGGGTGAGGTTTTCTCACCCCAAGCCAACCGAATTTATTATATAATTTAAAAAAAAAAAAAACTTATAGGATATTTATAATTTTTTAAAGTAACTATATAAATTGAAAACAAGTAATTGTGTGATTTTCTTCCTACCAATTATAAGTAATTATGTAATCTTCTTCTAACCTAATTATTCATGCTTAGATTATATAAATATTAAAGATTAAGAAATTTAAGATAGGGTATTAACTTAATTATTGATAATGCACTTACTATAAACATTGTTAATTTATTTTACTTAAGACAACTTAAATTAAATCATTCACTTAATTATTTTTTTTAAACTATATGAATTTTTTGAAAAAAACTTTAAAAAAAAGGACTCGGACCGAAACATCCCGAAGAAACCGAGCCAAAGCAGTCTAGTTCAGACTTTTATAGATAAAAAAAATTGGTCCGATCCAAAATTATCCTCCAAGACCAACCATCCAGTTTTTTTTTTTTACTATTTGAATCTGTATTAAAAATTCTAGAACATGCCCTTCTTGAATAATCTAGAAGAAAATAAGTTTTGAGATTTTTAATTCAAATTCAAAGAACAAAAAGAAGAAGAAAAAATTAAATAATAAATAAGATGTAAATGTATCATTATATTTTCTGGCGTAGGCCTTTCCTTACGGCGAAGGAGCATGAATTTGGGTTGTCAAATTTTAATGTCTTCCAGAAGTTTCTTTTTTTGATTATCTTCGGCATTTAAATATCCATCACCCTTCTTTTATTTTATTTTTTTTACTTTTTTTTTTTTTTTTAATCTTGGTAGAGTTAATTTTAAGTACTGCATAAGACAAAGAAATGCATTAAAACTCATTTTCACCGCAAAATAAAAAGAGTGCTCTTAGGGTGCTGCTAGTAGTAACAGTTGGGCTGACTCCTAGGCAAAATATATTTTTTTAATTTTTTTTCATTTTCTTATTCATATTTTTAAATTTTTTTAAATATAAAAAAATATCAATACACTAATAGTCACTTCCTTAATTAGTAAATAAAAATAAATTTTAAAAAAAATTAAATACATGAGCGATCAAAATGAAAGGGCAAAATAGAGAGGTATAGTAGTGTTATCCAAATAAAAATGTATGGATTAACACTATTCATGATACAGCTAATTAGAGCCAGTACCATCACAGTATAGTACTATAGGGCTTTTTTACACAAGCTTAAAAGGGATACAAACAACCCAAGCTATCGGAATAGAAACAACATTTATTAGAATACTAAAATTTTGCAATGTTTTTACATCCCCCTCCTTAATCTTTTTAGTAGCACGCAATCTTAAACCAACCCAAGCTATAGCTACTTTTATCGCCCCCATAGAGTATCCACATTATTCAATTTTCCTTCTATGCGAGCTTTACATCTCTAAACCGAAAGGGAACAAGTTATAATAATAGGAACAAGGCCAAACAATGTACTTTTTTGTGATGAGTGAGTTGCTCTCTGAAACCATAGCTCTATATTAGCTTTCCAGGATCTACCCAGGTCATATGGCATACCTATATGTAAGGAAGCTCTTCGTCAAATATTTGTTGCAATCATTCCTATGGCGAGGACATGGTCTTGATCTTTTATACACCCTGAGCACAACACTCACATTTAGAAACAAGAGGGATTCCCAAAGATCTAATATGTGCATCAACATTGAGGCTAGAATTTAAAACTTCCAAATAGTAACCAAGTATTTCTTAGGAAGAGCAGAATGCCAGATTCAGGATGCCAAGTCAGATTTTGGCGCACGAACACGGATGCAATCCCAAGCCGACTTAGATGAGAAATCCCCATTCAAAGTCGGTTTCCAAATCAGCACATTTGTCCCTTGTTTATGTTCCCCTCAACCATCCACAATTTCCTCCAGCTTTGACTCCCCCACCAACTCTTTTAACAAATCCACATCCCATCCATTTTGAATTCGGCATTCTCTACCTTTAAAGACGGATTCGCAGAGATTTCACAGGACTCCATAAGAGAACCTGATTTTAACAAAGGATCGCGCCATAAAGACACTTGTCCATCCTTAACACGCTACCAAGCTTGACTAAGGACCTTCGAAACCATAGCGATGACACATTTCCATAATAATGAACCTTTATGAGTATCCACCAAAGTCACATGCTTGCCTTTGCAGTACTTATTCTTGAAAAAATTAGCCCATAGCGAGTCTTGGGTCAAAAGATTCCAAGCCATCTTCATGAATAGCGAAAATTGAACTTCCTCTAGTTTTCTTAAACCCAGGCCCCTTCCAGTGTCAGGGAGCAAATCTTCTGCCAAGCCACCCACTTACTCTTTTGCTTACCATTCGAGGTTCCCCAAAACAAATTACTTATAAGTCTATTTAAAGATGCCACCACAGTCTTGGGAGCATATAGGACCGATAGAAAATGGACTAAAATACTCGACACAACATGTTTCAATAAAATAAAACGAGCATTAGCAGTTAAAAATCTATTTTGCCACCCATCCAAACGACCACGAATACGATTCAACAGATCATCAAATTAAGTAAGAAACCTTTAATCGGCCATTAATAAGGGAAACACCCAAATATTTATCGGGAAAAAAATTTTCGAAAAACGAGGTCAACTACAATACATTTTTTTCCCGAGCAGTCATATAGTAATTGGGGAAAAAAATAGATGATTTATCTTTACTCATCATTTGACCAGACTAGTCTTCATATAAAGCAAAAACATCTCTAATAGCTTTCAGGGAAGATGTCCCTCCATTAGTAAAGACCACAATATCATCAGCATAGAGTAAGTGGGAAATAAGGGGAGTACCACGGGGATGAGAGAACGAAATAATTTTTCCAGTTGCAAAGTTATGTTTCAACAAGCGTGAGACGGTTTCTTCAACCAGAATAAACAAATATGACGATAATGGATTTCCTTGACGTAGATCACGGCCAGTGGGGAAAAAACCCTTTACCAACCCATTCATAACCACAGAGAAATAATGAGTAGAAATACATTGCCTGATCAACTCACAAACATGAATAGAAAACCCAAAAGCTTTCATAATGTGTAATAAAAATCCCAATCAAGGCTATCATACGCCTTAGCCATGTCCACTTTAATAAGCATATTTCCACCACGAACCTTCTTGTTTATCATCTGAATCATTTCTTGGGCCAACGTAATATTATCAAATATACTTCTTTCACGCAAAAAAGCACCTTGTTCAGACGAGATAATTTTTTGCTCAAGATGGGAGAATCTTCGAACCATGATTTTTGAAAAAACCTTGTAAACAACAGAGCACAAGTTTATAGGTTGGAATTTATCAAAACCTGTAGGCTGCTGCATTTTTGGGATTAGCACAATATGAGAAGCCGAATAAAATCTAGGCATCGAAACCCCACTGAAAAAATCTCTAATTGCTGCCACCACATCAGTTTCAACAATATCCCAGCACGATTTATAGAAACTAGAACCAGACCCTTCAGGTCCAGGGCTTCTATCTACTGGAATGTAAAACATAGCTTCTTTTACCTCTAAGATCGAAGGGAGTTGAAGGAGACAATCATTCTCCTCCTCTAAAATAGAATTTTGCACATGCATCGATAAATCTAGGAGATCTCTCTGTGGTCTAGCCTGAAGGAAAGAACTAAAAAAATCCATCGCTCTTGAATGAATAGCTTCTGGATTATTCAGGCATGTCCTATCCCGAAGTCTCATTTCATGTATAACAGGCTTAGATAAAAGGCAAACATCTTAAAAAACTGGGCTAATGCCTCCCCTTTTTCCATCCAACTAAGATTTAGCTGTTGTGAAAGCCTAGTTTTTTTCTCTACAAAGTCATATAGCAAGTTGTTCTTTAGCGACTAGTAAAGCCGAATCAACGTCCTCTGAGAATCCACCTTGAAGCTGGCTTTCTAAATGTTCGATATGATTTTCCAAGGCCTGAGTATTTATCTCTGTGCACCTGAAAACCCGACGATTCCACTCCTTTAAAATCACTTTCATTTTTTTCAACTTAGTAGCCAAACCGAAAAAACCCATAGGCACACCTGGGTCAGTCCATGCCTCTTTAACTACTTCTCTGAAATTATCATGTAAAACCCACATTTGTTGAAACTTGAAAGAGGAAGGGACATAATGAGCTATCGAAGAATGTAAAACAATAGACATCGGAGCATGATTTGATGTCGTTCAGGCCATATATTTATAGAAAGAGTCCGACAAAGAATTAAGCAAACATCTGCCAAGCTTCGACCTTAGATAATCCCCTCTGACCATTGCACAAAGAGAATTTACTCTCAACTGCCTTCATATCTACTAAGCCACAATTATCAATGAATTCATTAAAATCATCCATGGCAGTCCTCAGCCGAGGTCTACGACCTCTTCTTTCTTCTTCTGTACGAATAATATTAAAATCCCCAATACATAACCAAGGAATATCTTGCACGGCATTGTAGTAAACCTCTAAAGATCTCTTCTTTCCAAATGATTGCATTTAATATAAACCACAGACACAAAAACTTGCTGAGAATTACTAAACATAGAAACTGTGATATGTTGAGTACTAAAGTTAGTGACCAAGAGCTGCAATCCTCCACCCCAAATCACCCAAAGTTTACCACCAGCACATTGATTAGAAAAAAAATTTTCAAAATTCAACTTGGTTCGCAAAATTTCCATCCTATTATCATCCATAAACGGCTCAGCTAAATAATAAATTCAAATTCAACTTCCTAACCAAATTACATAACCTTCTCTGTGATGATCTGAGGCCACGGATATTCCAAAACAAAGGGTCACAAATCATAGATCCATGCATACGGGTTTGCGAGGAACTTGAGTCAAGCTTCTGAGCATTCTTCCACCCTTAGGTTGATATTTTTCCTGTACAGCATCACTATCTGAAGGATATTATTTGTTTTTACTTAGATGTTCCCCCTTCTCACTTTCTGGTTTTGAGACACTTTCGTCCGCTATTTCTAGTCTCATTGTACCTGAAAATTTTTGGTCCACTTACACTGTAACTTGCGGCTTTTGGAAAGAAACATGTGCCGGCATATTTTCCTACACCATTTTAGCAATCCTGCCTTCAATAACCACATTGACATTAACCTCCGAACATAGAGGCTGTACAAATATGATTTCTACCTCCGGCACAACAGGAGACATAATCAAGAAGCATTAATCTCAGATTTGGAAAAGTCTTGGTCCATCTGTTTTGACCATAAAACCATGGCATTTATCTCAGGTTCTGCATCTATATTATCTCTATTTTTATCAACTTGCTCCCCTTCAATTTCTTTCATGATACTAGGACCAGCCCCCCATAAATTATCCAGCCCATATTCCAATCTCGGCAAGGATGCATTTGGATCATGCACAACCTCATTAGGACTTTCCACCACATTGACGTGATTCTGTTGACTCGAATTGTTCACTATCTCCAACACCACAGGAGCCGACATCAAAGAACCATTCCCCTCCATTTCGGATTTGTCCATATTCCCAGTTACAATGTGATCTTCGTCTCTCTGTTTTGACCACAAAATCAAGGCATTTACCCCAGTTTCAGGGGCCGTAATAGCCCTGTTGTTATCAATTTGCTTCCCCCCAGTTTCTGTCATAATACTACCCCCAGGCCCTTGCTCATCTACCAAGTGATTCTCCTTTTAATAGCTAGGACCAGCCCCCACAAAATCAACCATGCTAAACTCCACTCGTGGCAAAGACTCTGCCTCTTTAGAGTTTTCCACCACATTCTATGGTTTTTGAGGTTTCCAAACTAGTACAATTTTCACACTGTCTTTCAACTTTTGATCACTAATTTTCTTAGCCCCCTCTTCGTACATCTTTTAAAACTATGGCCTTGAACTCGACAGCTAGAGCAAAAGGCAGGGAGAGTTTCACACTCAATCTCAATATAAGAACTAGAAATATGATGGGGTGTACTGATCCAAATCCCCCTGACAGGTTCCATTGATGCATCCATTTCAAGACATACTCTTGCTCCATCAGTTTTGGTGGCACATTTTGTGGCATTGTCATGGCATAAACACGCCCAAGAGGAGCAGTTATAATTTTCAAAAATAATTCATGGTAAAAATTTAGAGGCAAACCTGGGAGAAATATCCAAACCGGCACCAGCAAAGGTTCGGTTTCCTCATCAAATTCTAGATGCCATTGAAAACCACGGTAAGACATTCCATCAACATCTATAGCTTCCCTCGAAAGAGCCTTCACAAAATCTGCTTCATTAGAAAACCGCACAAATACGTTCTGGAGTTTTCTCATAGCAGAGACCACAGGTTGAACTTCCAGACCCCATCGGCTTTGTATGAATGCACGAATGTTATCAAGGGAAGGCCTATGCTTGAGGGATTTCAAAACCATGGAGTACAAAAAAGGAACAGCCGATCTCTCAATCTCTTCTTTGGAGAAAATCACACATAACTCACCATCAATCAACTTGGCCGGATGAAAAGGGATCTCAACTTCAGGTAAGGGTTGTGGGGACTTTGCCACCATGTCGGTGAACGTCCGCAACCACCCAGCGGTCACCGTTGGCCCAGGACCCCCAACGGCAGCCATTTAGCGCACTTTTCAATTTGGAAGCCCTAGCATAGCACAGAATGGCAAAAAAGGCAACTGCTGTATTGAGTCTCCAAGCTTAAAAGGGCGACGTTCCAGGATGTTCCGCACAAGCTTAAAGGGATCCTCAAAGTTGACAAAATGGGACTTCATGCCTTCAAACTTTAGAGTCTGTCTCATGATTTGCTATTTTTGTCATTCGGTTTGGTTTTTTTTTTTTTTTTTTNAATTGGAGAGGGACCACTCCTAGACATGTGGCTCCAACTCTTTAAACAAAAAAGTACTATAGCATGATCTTATTCAAGCTCGCATCCTTTTGTCACAGGATGTTATGCTCTACCTATAATGATATAATATGTAAATTACTATTAGCACTTGTGTTGATCGACCAGCTTCATGTGATCCTTGTAGCACTCATGTTTTATGGAATGGGGAGCTATTTTAAATGCAATTGAACATTAATTGTACGCAAGATAGATCATAGGAAAATGCCCAATTAAAGAAGTTGTTATATCTTCCCATTGAATATATAAGTGATGAGGCGTGAATTGGTAATCTAACTAGTCTCAATGTTGTCTTACTCGAAAAATAAAAGGGTGATATATATTGAACAAGCGCCGATTAAGATCCTTTTAGTTTCTTATTCGAATTTGAGGGCCTCAAGTAAGAGAGATAAATATATAAAATGAATCTTATAGTATTTAACTACTCAAAAATCTTTTTGTGAATTAACAGAATATTTCTTGAGCCAACCGTTTCTTTTTTGTGTTGTTTCCGAAAATTATAGATATATAACTTGTATAAATGATGGGTCCACTATAAATAGACAATAATAAAAGGTTGTGGTTTGCTAACTTCGACCAAATAAGACCCATTAAAAGGTCGCTCTATAGATTTTGCCATTTTCAGTCGCACCAATTACTAAGACATATTTTAAGTGACTTTTCATTTAACCAGTTAATATAATAAGCTACTTACACTACAACAAAAACGGACTGTTACGATCAATTTATCACAACTAAAAGACTATAAATTGGTTGTGATAAATTGGTCACAAAAACCCGTTTTTGTTGTAGTGTTAAACCATGCATAACACATTAACTGGTATGACTAAGAATGGTAAATTTTGGATGAAGAGTAACATTGTTCATAATATAATAGCAATGCTTCAAATCCGGGTTCTTATTACATGAACTTGTTTTAAGTGACCTAGTGACCCCCCTAGCTTGGTGATGATCGAAGAAAACCAACCACTACCCAAATTGATGGTCTGTCCTCCCAATTCATATATATGCCCTAGATCTTGTTGATTCAAAAGTTGACTAGTCTCGTTTGCTTTTTCGTTTGGATAACATTTATTCACCCCCGTCCCCTCTTTAATTCCTTTGATTGCGTTCACCCAAAAAAGAAGAAGAGATAGACAGTTTTATAGCATACCCACCAAGAAGATTCAATAGGTCTTTGCATCAAGCTGGTCGATTCATGTACTTTCTTTCTCTTAAAGTGTGTGTGTGTACATATACATATGATCATAAAGTAAATAAAAGGACGCGTTGGCACAACAGCCGAGTTTGATGCGTGTGCAGAAGAAGAGGAGAGGCTTGTCGAAGTAGGGCAGGACCAAAAAGCAGGAGTTGTGGCGTGTACAGCCATGCAACACAATATTGCAAGTAAGACAGACAGCCCCCCCCACGAAGGGCCCTGGCCTATAACTCAACTTCCTATATATTATATATTAATGTCATTGAGAGACCAGAGAGAGAAAGGGGGGTGGGGGTGGCCAAATAGCCATTCAATGTATTGAATTCATTGATGAAAGAGGAGAGAGAGGGGGGGGGGGGGGGGGGGCGAA
>QEOT01009255.1:9070-26610 GCA_003123785.1 Pterocarya stenoptera | reverse complement strand
CAAAAAAAAAAATTAAAAGAGATCGTAAGGAAAGAAGAACCACTTGGCATGGCACTTCCAACTCTGATTGCAAATAGTAGGCTTCAACCAATAGTTATAAAAATGCGGGTACAACCACCCCAAAGCTGAATCCATTATGAAGCAATGTAAAGGACTCCATGGATAGGAATCTCCTAATAAGAATCCCGGAAACAATTAGTTAGAACGTGATCATAATCGTTTTGATGCCATGAAGATTGGAAATAGGAATATAAGAGCTCTAAATGACCCAGTGAAGTAGAGCAAAGTTAGGAAGTGGATTCATGAGCACCACCTATCTTTTTGTGGACTCATTGAATCTAGAGTAATGGAAATAATAAGAACCAAATCATGCAAGCTACTGATTGGAGATGGAGCTTTTTGAGTAACTATATCCACTCTGCAAAGACTGAATCTGGAGGTTTTTGCTATTCAAGCCTATCAATATTCTATATTTCTATTACATAAACCAATCATCTGACAAGTGGAGCAACTACTTGGGGCTTTCCTATGGAAGGGAAGTGAGCTGAAATCTTAGGGAGCTAAAGTGTCTTGGGATATTGCACACCTCCCAGAAAAAGGATGGTGGCCTTGGGATGAAACATATTGAGACTCAGAACTGTGTGGTCCCACTCAAACAACTATGCTATATTTGCACTAGTAGTAATCAGTCGAATTGGTCTTGTCGAGTTCGGAACTATCTCATCAGAATTGAAGATTTTGGCATCTTAACACACTTGCTGATAGTTCTTGGGTGATTAGGAAAATATTGTCACCACGGGAATCTCCCTGTGAAAGAATGCAATTCATTTTTTTATTAGCACCAAATGTCTGAAACAAAGTCCTACCTAATCCCAGCGGCGCACAACCCTCAGCAAAGAGTTTAGCGCAAGTGAATCTCGGGTAATTCAAGGAGGTGTTCCCTAGTACGTTGGCCCTTGGAAGTTGTTTGCACCTAACGTAGACCTCAAGGGAGAATAACACCAAGACCAAGGCTCTTACCACAGGCCCTCAGCAAAAAGTTTCCTGGAAGAGCACCTCAGGTAATATAAGGGAACTTCCCTAGTCCAATGGTCCCTAGACGTTGTTTGCATCCAAGGGTTCGAACCTAAACTTAGAGGGAGGGAGCATACCACCAAAACCAAGTGCACATCAAGTAATTTAAGGGGAACTAACCCCAATCTGATGGCCCCTAGAAGTTTTTTGCACAAAAAGAATGCAATTCATTGTTGGGGACTAAAGATCCATTCCCTTTTTTTTTTTTTTAATCACGAGCACCCTTTGGACCCCTCACGAACACCTTCCCTAAAGCATTATCATCGACTACAGAGTGGCTATGGATGTTAGGCTATCAAATTTTATGAGGTACAAATTGGATATTTCCACATCTCCCTACTCGTATTTGAGAGGTTTTGAGGAATGATACTCCTCCAACCTTCAAACCCAATTGTGCCCTAAAGGACAAAATGATAGGGCATGAACCCCAAACAGAAACTTCTCTGTGAAGTATGCTTGAGAGAGTTTTTCGGCCGTGGAGCCAACTAAAACCTTGGTATGACCTAATATAGTTTAAGGAGCAATTCCAAGGCATGTCTTAATCATGTGGCTAGCTGTTAGAGAGCATTTGAGTACTATGGATGGACTACCCTCCCATAGCATTGCCCAAACAACTAGTGTACCCTATGCAACACTTGAATCCAAAGCCATGACCACTTACTCTTCTCTTGCCCTTTTCTGAAAGAATTTGGTCTACCTTATTCTTCTCTTGCCCTTTTCCTGCCTTGTTGCTGCTACTTGATGCTGCCTGCTGCCTACTTCTGCCGAGCTTATTACACCCTTATCGGTCGGCTGCTGCTATATGCAAGATGCCTTACTGTTGCTGCCTGTTGCTAGTTCCCGGTGGCTGCCACAAACTGCCGTCAGCTGCTTGGTTACTGGTTGCTGCTTAATTGTTGCTACCATATGGTACCTACTGTTAGGGATATCCTCCTGTCTTAATGCTACAAACTTTTGTCAAGGATATGCTGCTGTCTTAATGCTACCTGGTTAGGTCACTGCATTGTTGTGGAAGTGTCTGTTGAGCTATGCTACTATCCGATGAGCTATACAGCATTGTTGACGCTATGTATTATTACAGCCTTGTTCTCTCTCCTCTTCGTTATGTGTTCTTCCTATGTACTGTTGTATTGGTCATGTAGTGCTGGTATGTGCTTCCTTTTATAGGGTTCCTTTTGGTTATTATCAGTCTCAAACCCCAACAGAATAGTCTCAAAAATGGAAGAAAATATGAATAAATGTATGTACAGGACAAGATGAATAAATGTATAGACAGGGCTAATCAATGCTGACCATATTACATTGTTTGTTATGAAAATGAACAAATAATGAAAAAATAAATAACTAAATCAAAAGATAGAGTAAGAAGTACCTTTTCAAAAAGAAATGGGAGTCCCCATTTCAAGAACATGAGAAGAAATACTATGATTACCATGCACCATAATAAGGCCTTGACCCACCACGTGCAACACTTAGTCCTTGCTTCTGCTTGAGCCTGTAAGACATCAGCTTCCACTGAAGATGGTTCACATGATATGACCAGCCTAGCAAATTCACTGTTCTCCCTCACATGATGTGCAGAATTTGCATGTCTCACTAAATCGACAGATGAGCTTGGCATCTTTTTGAGAAACCAGAAGGCTATGAATTTAGAAAAAATAGCATATTATAAGCCTTGGCAAGTATATTTCAGAATAAACCATAATAAATGGAAGTTCGTTACACGTATCCAAATTATAGCAGTAGCAAAAGGGGCTAAGAATCCTAAACAATTCGTGCCGGGCAACTCTAAAAATTTTGGTGCAAACTATATACTGCTTCACATCTATCAAATGATAGTATATTTATACACACAAGTCTTTCCCACCTAAAACTAGATTTTCATATAACTGGATACGTAATAGGTGGTGATAAATACCATTGTATCAGATTTCTACTCAATTTCACAGAATTTCCATCGATGGAACCCTAGGGTCCTACTTAGAGGACCAAACACCCGAAAAGCTCAAATAATTGGGCACGCGAAAAAAAAAAGCAGATCAAGTAGCAGTGTTGAGCCAAATTGAGTATCTTTACCTACTACCGGAGGAGGAGTTGTCTAGTCTGTCTGTCGCCTACAAACCCCTGACTCCCAAAGGGCTGGGGCTGTTTGGTTGCTGCTTGTTCCACCAATAATCGTCTTGTTTCCGAGCACGAAGTAGTATTTTTCTTTTCTTTTTTCGTTTCTTGTTCCTTTTTTGGTTCCTTGTTTTTAAAAAAATGGCCGTATGCAACAGTCCGCACCCCCAACCTGACTTTTGACTCTTGCGTACATTAGTTCGTATCTGCATCATCTGAGGCTCTACCTACTGCTGCCTTCGTTGCTTTCTTTTCCTCCTGGTCAAATGACTCAAATTGGTTATCCACGCCTTCCCTTTAATTTTCGGGATTTACCACAATTTTTAAACCAATAAGTCAATGATTTCAACTTACGCTCAAAACTATTGAGGTTTTAAATTTGAAAAATTTTTCATAATCCATTATTTCAATTAATTAAATTTATACTAATTTAAATTTACACCCCAAATTACTATATTTTTTTCAATTTGCATCTCATATTTTTTAAGACATCATAGTTCAAAATTTAGAGCTAAAAATTAAAATAAATAGAGAAATAAAATATAAAAAAAAAAAATAGAGGTTATGATATACCTACAACTAGGGGTGAAAGTTGGTCAATCCGGATCGAAGAAACTAATCAGACCAACCGTCTCGGTCCGGACCAAAGCTTGGACCGGTCATTCTCGGTCCAAGGATTTCTCAACTTTCGATCTTCAGTCCAGTCCCGGGATGGGGTTTTCTCAGACCAGACTGATCGAATTGAGAAAATATATATTTTTTAATTTTTAAATATATTTTATATATATTATTTTATATAATAATTGTATAATTAATTATGTAATTTTCATCTAATTTATTATCATTGAACATATAAATTATTTTTTTCATGAGTTAGTTATATAATCTACATTAATAATTCATTTAATTTTAATTTAGTAATTTAAATAAAAAAAATATTTATTAATTTATTTGAAAAATAAAAGAAGAAAATAAATAAATAAAATAATTAGACCGAACCAGACCGGATCGATAACTACCGGTCCAGTCTGGTCCCTATGGATGTTCGGTCCAATCCAAACCAGACTGGACCGGACCGGACAGACCAATTTGCACCCCTACCTACAACCCTCAAACAATTCTTGGAAAATGGGAGTTGGGGGCCCCAAGTCATGGCCCAAGAGACTTCCGAGCTCAAGGTCCTAAAGGGTTCGATCCATACTCCATTATGAAGGGGGCTCGATTAGCAGGGGAGGGATCTGCCACATTTAATGCACTGGCTTGGGGGACACGTGAGGATTTCCTAAGAAAGGACAAGCCACCTCATTGGGTCGCTATAAAGGGGGCAGGTGACATTCTTATGGGGGACGGGTTTTTCGGAGTTCTTTCTTCCTCTCTCTCTCTCTCTCCTCATTTTTCTCTAGCTCTCCCTACGAATGCGAACACTCACTAGTTCTGACTTCGGCATCCGAGGCCTTCCGGTATTGGCGATTTCCTCTTTTTCTCTCTCACAGGTGTTAGGTCACGATTGCAAAAGGTGGCACAGTCTTCCTCCCCCGACTCTCTTGGGAATTCGATAAGAATCGCATCAAAAGGGATCTCCTCAACACTCCTGAAAGGCACGCCTACGATAGCCAGCACCATCAACGTTGGGTCCAGGAAAGTCACAAGGAAGGCTAGGTCTACCTCCTGGTCGTTGCCATCGAGCCCCGTGGGGGAGTCCGAGCCACCTAGCATGGTGGAAGCTAGTGCTTAGGGGCGAGTAGGAACTACCTGCAAGCTTGATACGGACAGCCTAGTGCCCACGATAGCCACGTAGTCCGCTTCTGACTGCTCCATGAGGGCTCAAACGTTGCTGAGCGGGGATAGGTCTTGCTGCCCCACTGTAATCCTTCCTCTCCCCTTCGCGATGATTGGCGAATGACCCGGGTGAGACCGCAAGCCAAGGCCTAGGCTGGAGAGGTGTGCTCTCGAGTTGGGACGAGATCCCCTACCCTTTGGCACCTTCTTTAAGGCCTATAGAAGATCGTGTAGACATGTTGCGACTCCTCTTGCTCGACTCCCCTATCTACAGACTACGAGGCTATTCTCTCCTCTGGAATCAGACGACCCCATCAAGAAGTCACAACCCGAAACCTCAGATCGGTCCGACAACACCACAAATTGCATTATATTTGCTCCTGATGCGCTTCCACCAAGCTTATACTCGCCCGACACGTCCCAACTCGCGAGCGGACATTTTATCGCAAAATCCTTGTCATCAGGAACTATCCCCCAAACAGCCTAAACGGGGAACTCTTGACGAATCATCTCCTATGTGGGGAACTCCCAACCTTATCCCGACATGAAGAAAAATTTCTTCTACCAATCCTTGACACAATTATACTGGGGCTCTAGGTGGGCAACTAGAAATCGCAAACAAGATGTGAAGTTGCCCCCAAACTAGGCACTATAAAGGGGGAAATCAAACAAAAAAGCATGAGATATGCATATGCACGCTACCCCCAAATGCAGGAGCAAGCAACTGCATGTGGCAAAATGATGGGAAAAGGGAAAGAGGGAAACATAAAATTTCTATAGTTCGCAGGGCAGGAATTGGCAGGGTAACTGGAAAAGGGAAATTAGGGCCTCAGGTCATGGCCTAAGAGACTTCCAAGCCCAAGATCCTGAGGGTCCAGCCCATGCTTGAAGAGGGCTCGATTAGCAGGGGAGGGATTTGCCACATTTAATGTGCTAGCCTAGGGACACGCGAGGATTTCCTGGGAAAGGACAAGCCGCCGACAAGAAGCCACCTCATTAGGTGTGGCCGTACGATGATCTAGGAAATGAAGTTGCTACAAAGGGGGCAGGTGACATTCTTACACGAGACGGATTTTTCAGGGTTCTCTCTTCCTCTCTCTCTATCCTCCTTTTTGTCTAGCGTTCCCCGCGAACATTGCAGGATGTTTTCACTCACTGGTTTTGACTTTGACATCGGAGGCCCTTTGGCACTGGCAGTTTCCTCTCTTTCTTTCTCATAGGTGTCAGGGCGCAGTTGCAGAAGGTTGCTACAAAACACACCTCAATAATTCTTTTACAATTCATTTCACAATCAATCAGTTTTAACGTAGCACTTTATTGAAAATGAAATTCAATATTACCAACAAACCCTTTGTTAAATATGGAGTTATAAGATAATTCTAAGTCAATCATTTTTCAAAAATTTCATTGGATATGTGGGTCACCCTATTTCTTTATTTATCTAATTTATTAACCGTTAGTTGTTTGTTATTCTTTATTTTTTGTAATTTTTCCTTTTTTGGAAAATCAAACTCCATTACTCTACATTTCCATTACACCAACCGTTCTCATGAATTTATACCAAATAGTCTTCATCCAGTACATATTTATCTTTATTACTTATTATTGGTATTGTTGTAATTTTATTTGACGTTTTAGCAATTCATTCTAACAAATGGTATTTGCGAATGGTCCAATCATTTTATTAAGAGCAAAAATAAAGTTAGCAAGAGAGTTGTAAAGGATATGATTGTCTAAAAGAGATTTGTTACTTACAAAATAGCGTGCAAACACAACACTATTGTGAGGTTAGACGGCATAAGAAAATTCTCGTGTCAACTAATGCACAAGTTTCTATTCCTCATATGACTCTTCTCACATTGGCATCAATTTATGTATACTTCTAGTTAGATTTTAGCTAAAGATCATCTTATTATTTCCATGACTCTAGATTGAATGAGTCCACAAAAAGATAGGTGGTGCTCGTGAACCCACCTCCTAACTTTGCTCTACTCTACTTGGTCATTTAGAGTTCTTTTATTTCTACCTCCAACCTTCAAGGCATCAAAACGATACGAGCACCTTCTAACTAATTATTTCTTGGATTCTTATTAGAAGATTCATATCCATGGTGTTCATGCAATTTCCTAGTATGCCTGCGAAGTACCTTAATGACTTGCAACCAAAAAAGAAAAACTCGAAGAATTCAGTTGGGAATGCTTCTAATGCTTAAGTCAGCAACAAGTTATCATTCTTCTATAACCAATGAATCTATGCCCTTATAATAAGCACCTTGTAGGTTATTTATAAGGTTTAAGATAGTCCACTATGACGAAACCTCTCCTTGAGCATGACCCTCAATGCCTAGTTTGGTGTATTATCTTTTAGAGCACGATTCAGCCGTTGATAGAGCCCATTCGGCATGAATACTTCGCTTGGGCTTATCCTCAAAGATCTGTATCTTGTTGAGATACGATTAGTTAAGTTTTCATATTGGTTACACTCTTTTAGGGCTTATTTTTGTGGACTGGTCCCAATATTAACGGGACACGGTGGTTGACCTTGTCCTGAACTCATATGGTGCGTTTGATGTATTTTGAACCTTTAACCACCTTCTGTCACATCAGTCTCACATGATTGTGGCCTTTAGTTGCCTATACCTCATTCATTGCCTACTAAACATATTTATACCTAATAGTTACCCTGCAAATTATTGTTGCACGTGTGGCAACAGAAATTTCTATATTTAAAACAAGAAAATTTCCTTCTTCCTTATGTTTCCATGCTATTCATTTCAAATCTAGTCCCTTTCTTTTGGACACATGTTCTTCCCTTGTATCGCAAGCAATTCGTCTATCCCATATATCTCATGGTTCACCTATCAACTCATAATTCAATTCATCGTGCAACATGAAACTCATCAGCTCATCTAACACATGTCTCCTCATGCAACGTAGGATACAGGATTTGTCCAGCGTGTTCTCTTTGATTTTGACATGTGGCATCCTTCCTTTGGTTTCAACCATTGTACTCTTTGTAGTTCCACCTTCCTATAACCTTCACCATCTTCTCCCCTTTAACCTTTGCCGTTCTCTTTTCTTGCTCTAAGTGTCTTCTACCTTCACATTCTTCATGCCTTCTTAAACACTATTCTCAACCTATCACCTTTGAAGGAAGTCGTTGGACCGCCATCACTACACAAGTGGAGTTGGACTTTGTAAGGGATTGGAACATTATACCTAAATCAGTGAGGATGACTCTTCCCGATTCTCTCAATGACATTGTCGATTCTTAAGAGGTTGCTAAGCATGTTTCTGATATCAACATGTTTTTGATGGGCTAAGACTCCCCTTATGTCGCCCGATTTGCAACTTTTTGGACTTTTTAAGCATGGCTCCTTCCCCTGCTCTTGCCCAATGCATGGAAGATCATGTTATCATGTTGCATCGTCTGGAGTCATGCCTTAAAAGTTGTAGGAGAGGAAAACTCAAACACAACTGCTTGCGAATTATTTCACGTCCATCGCATTAGATGACATGATGGGAACCAGTGTAGTTTTCGCTCACAGATGAGCTATACAGTTGTGCATTTGGAATCCCATTGTTCTCAAGTCAAAACTAGGAAAGAAAATTCTTTTTGTGTTTTTGGAGCTGGATGGGAGCTTCCCGCTGGTAAGGCCGACTATCGTAAGCTTCCAGTGAGAGCCTTATGTTTTCATGTTCCCGACAGTCGTGATTGTGAAGTTGCTCCCACCAAGAGAGAGATGGAGCATTTGGGTCTCATTTATTCATAGGTTAGGGAAAACCCAAACTCTTACATGATCCTCACTCGAGAGAACATTGAACATTTCTTAGTGTCACCACAATGGTTGCAACTTGTAGGCCTTCAGATGCCAAGTTCGGTGGGTCCAAGACTTTCCCTTGGGCATCAGAGGGCTGCTTTTACTTAGTCAAACCCCAAAGAAAAAAGGTCCTACATTGAAGGTGATGGAATCCGTGGTGGGTCAAGTACCTATTGCGACCTCGCTAGCCTAAATAAGGGTATAGAGCGTCTGCAACCACCAACTTCCCTTTTGTCCAGCATTCATCAAGAAACTTAGCGCTCCCANAGGATGACTCTTCCCGATTCTCTCAATGACATTGTCGATTCTTAAGAGGTTGCTAAGCATGTTTCTGATATCAACATGTTTTTGATGGGCTAAGACTCCCCTTATGTCGCCCGATTTGCAACTTTTTGGACTTTTTAAGCATGGCTCCTTCCCCTGCTCTTGCCCAATGCATGGAAGATCATGTTATCATGTTGCATCGTCTGGAGTCATGCCTTAAAAGTTGTAGGAGAGGAAAACTCAAACACAACTGCTTGCGAATTATTTCACGTCCATCGCATTAGATGACATGATGGGAACCAGTGTAGTTTTCGCTCACAGATGAGCTATACAGTTGTGCATTTGGAATCCCATTGTTCTCAAGTCAAAACTAGGAAAGAAAATTCTTTTTGTGTTTTTGGAGCTGGATGGGAGCTTCCCGCTGGTAAGGCCGACTATCGTAAGCTTCCAGTGAGAGCCTTATGTTTTCATGTTCCCGACAGTCGTGATTGTGAAGTTGCTCCCACCAAGAGAGAGATGGAGCATTTGGGTCTCATTTATTCATAGGTTAGGGAAAACCCAAACTCTTACATGATCCTCACTCGAGAGAACATTGAACATTTCTTAGTGTCACCACAATGGTTGCAAGTTGTAGGCCTTCAGATGCCAAGTTCGGTGGGTCCAAGACTTTCCCTTGGGCATCAGAGGGCTGCTTTTACTTAGTCAAACCCCAAAGAAAAAAGGTCCTACATTGAAGGTGATGGAATCCGTGGTGGGTCAAGTACCTATTGCGACCTCGCTAGCCTAAATAAGGGTATAGAGCGTCTGCAACCACCAACTTCCCTTTTGTCCAGCATTCATCAAGAAACTTAGCGCTCCCATCCACTATTGCATCCTGATCGCCGCACAGATATGATCAGCCAATGAGCCCAAGACTTGGACTCCAATCCTGTTGGACTTTTCATTTTTTGACTAAATTCCTGATGTCTTCCTGGGCTCTTTTCCCAAGGCCTTATACGAAAGGTTTGAGTCGTTGTCCTCTTCTTCAATGGCAAGTGAATTCATTGAAGTGTTTGAGGTTGGCGGGGAGAAACCTGCTCCTGCCACTCTTGAGATTATGGCAAAGGATGTTAGGGTTGATGTCAACTCGCCTTTATCATAACAAGCCATTGTTGGTGGGGAAACTCCAGAGATTAATATAGAGGTGGTCACTTCTCCTGTGGGTGAATCCTCGCCCATCGCTACTCTTGGCGAGGAAGTTCCAAGGGCTTTTTTCTAAGCTGAGCTCTAACTCTGGCAAAGTCAGAAAGTCCAACTTTGACCAAATTGTGCTCTGACTCCGACTCCGATCGGAGCTCCGAAGTCAAAGTCAAAAGTTGGAACTCTAGTCGAAAGTGGCTTCCTTAAACTGGTCGACTCGCGATGGTGTGTAGTGGAAGAGATGCACAATTGTGGTGATGGCATCTCACGGGCTCATTTTCTTTTCGTAGTCCTCTCTGTGGAAAAGTAAAATAAAATACTAGTGGAAAATAGAAAAATATAAAGAAAAGAAGCAGAAGAGAGAAAAAGTACAAAGGGAAATAGAGAACGATGGGAAAGAAGATAGAGAGATAAAGGGATGTAGAGTAGAAACACTATAGTTGGGGGATTTGAGATGAAGAAGTGTATTTATTTGTTTGTTGATGAAGATCATTGAAAGGATAGTGGAGGCCAGGCTAGTTGAGGGCAAAGAGTAAAATGAAAGGACTTTTGATGGTACCAAACGAGGAACATTGCATTAAGCAACTAGCTTATAAAAAATTTTAAAAAATAGCCTGCAACCTAAGTTTGGAATGCGAAAAGACATTACCGTACACCCTTGCCTGCAACCTCCCTTTGATGGGGATTTGACATCACTTCCATACACCAAAATAAAATCTGCCCACTGCCACACGCCTGAGTTCAAAATGTGAGAAGAGAAATTTTTAAAGTTGGAGTTTGGAAGTCGGAGCCTATATCGGCTTTGACTTTGACTTTGACAGTTTTTTCAAAGCAACTCTGACTCTGAATCTGAATCTTCTGACTCTAGCGAAGTCGAAGTCAGAGCATGTGTCGCCCCAATTCTAAGTTGCCGAAATTTTTGCCCACCCCTACTTCCTCCATTGTAGGTGAGTCCTCGCCCATCACTACTAATGGCAGGAAACTCCAAAGGCTGCTGCTTTTGTTAGTTCTTGGGAGAGACTATGCTTCTGTTGAGATTCTGGGGAATTAGCTCACAGTTCCCACGCCAAGCCCAGGGACATATTTTGCTATGGCCTCTCTGGTGGCTCCTGTAGAACAAACGGACCATCCTTTACCTGGTGCAGTTTCTCAAGAGCCTGGTTCTTGCTTGGCTATGTTTGATCCCCTTCCGACTCAACATTCTCCATCCACCCCACAAGTGGGCTATTCTTCATATGCATTAGTCACTCATATTTTATTCTTTACTAAATCTGCCTCCCAAGTGTAGAAGGTGTCAAGTTGATTCAAGGGCGATTCCCAAGGTTGATTTCACAAGGATTATGGAGGTCAGAAAATCACTCCAGCCTAAGATTAGTCGGGGATGCTTTTTAATTCCAGAAAATGGTGTAAGTGTGATGTGAAACAATTATATGCGTTTAACTAATCTAAATTCTAAAAGGGAATGCAGCTAGATTTATATATGTTTAAAGAAATGTCATGTACCAACTGAAAAAGACATGCCAAATTCGAATGTATCAATTCAGATTTCTTCAGATATTTGAAGAGTGCATCAAAAAGTAAAAAAAAAAAGAACGAAAATCACTTTGTATGCAATTTTTTTGGTGTCTAAGGAGCAAATGGTCGAACACCTAAGCTGCAGATTCATTTTTCATGGGTTTTTTTCAAATAAGTCCCGATTCTCCAATCCTTTCAAACACCTTTTCTATCAAGAGAAAAGTTCTCGAAAAATTTGACAATAACTTGCAATTTCAATTAACACTAAAGCCTCTACTGAGTTGTTGAACAATCTTTTCGAAATGAACATCACCAGCATGTGTTTTCATTACAAAGCATCCATCATGCCATTTGTCAACAATGAATCAAGGGTCGATGGGAAAAACCCATGTTGAATCTTGTTAAAAGATGTTTGCAATCCCATAGATTCATAAATTAAACCAACAGGAATTAAACTTATAGAAACACAACCGAATCCAAACTTTAACCGAGCTTAGGTATGGAGAATTAGTCGTGCATGATGTATTGAAAATACTCTCCTACTAAAGCATAAGAATTTGACACCTAAAGCAAGAAATGGAAGAACAACGATAAACAAAGCTCTGGTTCTCAAGAATTATGTCCAGCCGAAACTATCTCTCATCTCCTTCCCCCCCCCCCCCTTTTATGCCTTTTCCTTTATATGCCTGGATGTGTGTGTAACAAACTTCTTGCCACATGGACCACAGAATATTCCATCTCCTTCCCAAGTAGCTCCAAATCTTCTGCTACTGCCCCTTCCATTCCATCCATGGTCTACTTATGGCAGTGTAGGTGTGTAAGTTAGTGAGGGTGTGGGGTTAAAATCAAAGTTGGTTGTTCTAGAAGTTTGCTAGTTTATCACACGGGTGTAGGAGTCAATTGGCCTCACATATTCATAAGGGTCTACACACTTTAAATAGATACAAAGTCCCAAAATGTTACCAAACCTTATTTTCAGCAACCATTTTTATTCTTAATGTATAATTACACATGTAACAAATGTTTTGTTCCATATTTACTCAATTACCATGCCTAATTATACATTATTATCTCCCCATCACACCCCCCAGCTAGCATTTTGCTAACTTCTAGCAAGTTGAGCTATTAGAAGAAAAACATAAAGTTAACTTCATTCCAAAATTATCGAGATAAAAAAAAAATCTATGCCAAACTAGAGATTGTCAAAACTTGGGTATTAAACTTTAGATAGGTTAGATTATACTTAAACAAAGGAAACATCTAAAAATGTTGCAAATTACTAAGTGTAATAAGTATGTCGCAGGGCTACCAAGGTTGGCTATCAAATTTTATTAATCACTTCCAATATCAACAGCTGAGTTAAGAAGAATCAAAACTAATCTTACTCTAATTCAAAACCATTGCAATTTGTAGCTTTCAGCTATCACACATTAAAATATATTTTTTTAAACCCCGGTGATAGGCAACATTTTCCAAAGCACCCTAAACTTTTCTTGATCTCTGGTTTGTCCATTTTCTCAAGTGTTTTGCTCATTTTCAATCAAAAGATGCATTGGTGGAGGCCTTGCTCTCTTCTTCTCTTTTTTATTTTTTATTAGACCATTAAAATATGGTTCATTAGAGCTCCTATCAGCTACAATATTGGGTCAGACTTAGCAAAATAAGAAGTCAACTAAGGTGTCCTAGATTGTGTATGGTTGAGTTTAGCAACCAGCAACTTACTCGAACATTTCCCTTGCTCGAGTGACAGATTATTTGATGAACTTCTATGTTAAGCTACACCTAAGCTAGTGGACCTTAATATAACCCATGATCTAAACAACCCTTTCTCAAGCTTAGACTTTTGAAGACGATCATTGCACAGTTTGGTCAAGCACTTTTTTAAAAATCAAAGAAACAAAAACCAAATAAACACCATGGGATCTCTTAGAAACAGATTTTCCCTACACCCGCAACTTAAATTAAGCATTGTCCTCAATGAGTAAAGAGTAACTGAACAGGCCAGGAGAAGGTAGTGGGGGATATTACCTAAATCTAAAGGGTTATGCAATAAGAAAAGAAAGAGAGAAAGGTGGAACAAAACCTACAAAACAAAACAGCAAGAAAGAAAGAGAAAAAAAAAAAAAGACAATAGAAAAGAAAACATCAAGCAAAGTAAGGAGCTAGGCAGTTGCAGTGTAGATAGGATCATGCAAAGGGATGGTGGTGTCTTCAGGTGAAAAATTTCCCAGAAAATGTTTGAGTTTTTGGCCATTGACTCTAAAAGTATTTCCATTTTGAGGTTTTGTAACCTCAACAACACCATGAGGAAAAACTATTTTTATCACATAAGGGCAACTCTATCGAGATCTCAATTTACCAGGGAACAAATGAAGCCTAGAATTATAGAGTAGGACTTGTTGATTTGGCTCAAAAGACTTTCTGAGAATACTCCTATCATGAAAAACTTTCATATGTTCTTTGGTCAACGTAGAATTCTCATAGGCATCCCTCCTCAACTCATCTAATTCAGAAAGCTAAAGCTTCCTTAAAGACCCATCCTAATCCATGTCAAAATTAAACTTTTTTATTACCCAATATGCTTTGTGTTCTAGTTCAACAGGTAGATGGCATGCTTTACCATAAACCAACATAAAGGGAGACATGCCAAGGATGGTTTTATAAGCAGTTCTATAGCCAACAAAGCATTAGACAACCTCAGTGACCAATCTTTTCTACTGAGATTAACTGTTTTTTCGAGGATTTGCTTAATTTCTCTTTTAGCTAAGTCAGCCTGACCATTTGTTTGGGGATGGTAGGAAGTAGACACTTTATGATGAATCCCATACTTTTTCAAGAGGGCAGCAAAAGGCTTATTGCATAAATGAGTTCCATTGTTACTAATGATAGCCCTAGGCATGCCAAACCTATCTAAAATATTTTCTTTTAAGAACTTAAACACTACTTGAAGGTCATTCTTTTTGCATGGACTACTCTTTTTACATAGTCCACTAAAACTAGAATGTACAAATACCCAAAAGATGAAGGAAATGGCCCACAAAATCAAGCCCCCAACAGCCAAAAATTTCAAGAACTAAAATAGGTTGCATCTTGATGTTTTGAGTTCCATTAAAAAATAGTGTCATGCACGAGCATTTTACATAGAGGTTTGAAAATGGAATTAAAGTTCTTTATGAGCCTCCTATAAAAACCAGCATGTCCTAAAAATGACCTAATGTCTTTCACTGTCTTGGGTGCAGGGAGTTTAGAAATCAAGTCCATTTTTTATTTATTGACCTCAATGCCTTTATATGACACTATATGCCTAAGAACTATACCTTGTTGAACCATAAAATGACACTTTTCCCAGTTAAGCAGCAGGTTCTTCTCTTCACACCTGGTCAAAACAACTTGCAAGTTAGTTAACCAATTCTCAAAAGTACTTCCAAATATAGAGAAATCATCCATAAACACCTCTAAACTATTCTAAATTAAATCATTGAAAATACTGAGCATGCATCTTGAAATGTGACTGGAGCATTACATAGCCCAAATGACATTCTCCTAAATGCAAAATTTTCAAAAAGACAAGTGAAAGTGGTCTTTTCTTGATCCTCAGGTGCTATCTCAATTTCATAGTAACCTAAAAATCCATCCAGAAAATAATAAAATGCATGACTAGCAACTTTTTCTAAGACTTGGTCAAGAAATGGCAAAGGAAAGTGGTCTTTTCTTGTGGCTGCATTGAGTTTTCTATAATTTATGCACATTCTCCAGCCTGTGGTTCACTCTTGTGGAAACTAACTCATTTTTCTCATTTCCTATCACAGTTATTCCAGATTTTTTGGCACTACTTGAATAGGACTAACCCATTTACTATTTGAGATGGGATAGATAATACCCACATCTAGCAATTTCAGCACCTCATTTTTAATTATCATTGTGGGGTTCAATCTCATTTGCATCTCCCTAGAAGGTTTTGCATCCTCTTCCAAATAATTTTATGGGTGCACACTAAAGGGTTTATACCTTTTATATTAGCTAATGTCCACCCAATGCCCTTTTTATGTTTTTTTAGAACTCCCAACAACTTTCCATCTTGTTCACTAGTTAAATGAGAAGAGATTACCACTGGGAAGGTGTTGTGAGGTCCCAAAAAGGCATACTTCAACTCTGATGGCAGAGGCTTGAGATCCAAGGTTGGTATCTGCTCCTCTAAAGGCTTTAGTGTTGCTGTCAATGGAGGGAGTTTTTAAAATTTCAAATTTCAACTTCCATTGCAACTCTGCTTGGTTCCCTACAAATAAAGTAGAGGGAAGTTCATTAGAAATGTCCATGGCTCAAAGTCTTCTTCTAAATCAAGAGATAAATCAACAGTTTGGTAAGATAGTGGAAATGGTTCTGAAAGGATGCTTTCCAATAGGTTTACTTTCTATACTTCTTCTACCTCTTGGAGCTGCCTGCACAAGTTAAATATATTTAGCTCCAATTTCATATTTCTAAAACTTAACTTTAGGCACCACTTCTACAATTCATCAAGGCATTTGAAGTAGTAAAAAAATGTCTTCCTAAAATTACAAGTGCTTGAAATATAGAGTTGGCAGAGAGTTGCATGTCAAGAACAACAAAATCCATTGGGTAGTAGAACTTATCAACCGAAACTAAAACATCTTCCACTACCCTTAGGTATTTTGATAGATCTGTCAGCTAGCTGCAAGGTAGGCGAGGTAGGTTTCAACTCACTTAGGCCAAGCTTTTCATAAACAATATAAGGCAGCAGGTTCAAACTAGATCCTAAATCTAGCAATGCATGACCAATTTTAAGTTCCAATTATGAATCAATAGTGGGTGAACCTGGGTCCTTATATTTGGGTGGGGTGTTGCTTTGTATGATTGCACTAACTTGCTCAGTGAGGAAGACATTTTTGTTCACACTTAGTTTCCTCTTAATAGTGCATAAGTCCTTTAAAAATTTTGCATAAGTGGGAATTTGCTAACTGAGACCTAATAGAGGTATTTTAATCCTTACTTGCTTAAAAACATCTAAGATCTTAGCATGATTATTATCTTTGCGCAAAGAAGCTAACCTTGTAGGAAAAGGTGCAGGTGTTGCACAGTAACTTTTTTCAGCTTCAATTTGAGGTGGGTTAGAACTCTTACCAGTGTTGTCTAACCTTGGAGTGGGAGTTTCCAGTACTCTACCACTCCTCAATGTGGTGACAGCTTTTACTAATTTAATGCTTAAACCTTTAGCTGCGTCAGAAACTTGCTGGACTTGGCCTTGTGGATTTGGTTGTAGTTGTGCAGGAAATTTTCCTTTCTCTTGGATACTCAAGGTTATAGTCAGTCTTGTAAGGGACCCCCTAATGTCATTTATGGCTTGTGAGTTATGGTTATTAATTGTGGCTTGTCCTTGCATGAACTGCTGGAAGTTTGCTACCAATTGTTGGACAGTGTCTTCAAGATTTCTCTTATATGCCAAAAGAGCTTGTGCAGGGTATTGAGAAGGCCCTGGTGTTGCTGGATTTGTGTTGGCTGCATACTGAGAAGGTCCAGGTGCATTGGGTGTCGAGTGAGCTACTTGGTCATTTCTCCAGCTGAAGTTTGGGCGGTTCCTCCAATTTGGGTTGTAGGTGTTGGAGTATGGACCTAAAAAAGGTTTAGAAACCATATTAACAGTGTTGGATTGATCTAAGAGAACTTCTTTGAAAGTTGGGATTGTAGGGCAGTCATTAGTTGAATGCCCTTGATCCTCACATATAGTGCATTTCTCAAAAAAATTTGTACAACTTGTATCTCATTCACTTTTTTC
>QEOT01009254.1:69503-116763 GCA_003123785.1 Pterocarya stenoptera | reverse complement strand
CTAGGCAAACCAGTTCTTCGCATCTCAGTGCCCTGCTTGTACTCTCATCTCACCCCTATACTTAATTGCCCTAACGCTCTCCCAGCAAACAGGTCTTACAAAGTTTTGGATCTTTTGAATAAAGGACAACAGACAAAATAGAAACTCATAGATTAGTTTGTAAAATAACAAAATAAACGAAATGAAGAGAAGTAATTACAAACAAATAGCAACAAGAGCCAAATGGCTCTGATACTAGAAAGAGACGGAAATGGAAGGAGATAGAAATAGAAGGACTAGATAAGTGGAAATAGAACCAGAATAATTAGAAATAGAATCAGATAACTGGAGGAATGGAACCAGATAACTAGAAATATCAGAGATATAATCAAGGAAACAAATAGAGTATGCACAGTTAATAAGGCGACAAATCCAGCCAATGCATAATTATGCAAAAATAGATAAGATATGAAAGCAACACTTATATTCAAAATAATATAATCAAGATACAAGTTACAATAATGATCACAGGTGTGGGGGTAAGGGATGAAAGAAGAAGAGAAGGAAGGTGAGGGCCTTGAAAGAGAAAGAGTGAAAAATAAGTGATGCCTCGATTTGAAGCGAGGCTACCTTTTTATAGGCAAAAGAGCATTATTATAAGGGTACTTTTGAATAGTTAAATGAAACATAAAACTAGTCATGAACAGTAAAAGTAAATAGTAAAAATGAACAGTATCTTATTTTTTATTTTACTTCTTGATTAAGGAAGTATTTTTTAATGATTTTTTTTTTTACTTTCTAATTAAGGAAATATTTTTTAATGATGTTCTAAATTTATTTGATTTTTTAAAAATATTTAAAAATGTTAAAAAATTTATATAAAAAATAATTTTAGAAAAATAAAAAAATAAAAAAAATACTACATCCCAACGGAGCCCCCAAGGGGAGCTGTAGCACTGCCCATTAAACATACATTATCCCAAGTCATAATGCATGGTACGATACGTACGTAATTAGATAGATATATAGCAGTATGTTTGGTTAGCAGATCAAGAGGGTACTGAAAAGAAATAATTATTTCCAACATATAATGATTATTCTTTTGTTTGGTTGAAGATCAATATTAACCATTTTACGAGACTAATTATTCTGTTAAGAATTTCATCGGTACTTCATATACAGTGACTATAAGTCCTTTTGTGCATAATGAGAAGAAAGAAAGATATACACCTATACCGCAATTAAGTTTGGGGGGTGACGCAAATACATTGAAAAGTTATTTATTATTTTTATTTAAATTTAAATTATTTGACATTGCATGAAGAGAATAATATTTAGAGGAAAAATACTTTAGCTATACAAGAATTACATAAAAATAAATTCACAAACTGATGTGACTTTATATAGTACGTCAGATTGTAAAATTATTTTTATTATAAAGTAGATCTAACAGATTTCATGAAACTACGTCAATTTGTGAGTTTACTTTATATAATCTNTGTTCTAAATTTATTTGATTTTTTAAAAATATTTAAAAATGTTAAAAAATTTATATAAAAAATAATTTTAGAAAAATAAAAAAATAAAAAAAATACTACATCCCAACGGAGCCCCCAAGGGGAGCTGTAGCACTGCCCATTAAACATACATTATCCCAAGTCATAATGCATGGTACGATACGTACGTAATTAGATAGATATATAGCAGTATGTTTGGTTAGCAGATCAAGAGGGTACTGAAAAGAAATAATTATTTCAAACATATAATGATTATTCTTTTGTTTGGTTGAAGATCAATATTAACCATTTTACGAGACTAATTATTCTGTTAAGAATTTCATCGGTACTTCATATACAGTGACTATAAGTCCTTTTGTGCATAATGAGAAGAAAGAAAGATATACACCTATACCGCAATTAAGTTTGGGGGGTGACGCAAATACATTGAAAAGTTATTTATTATTTTTATTTAAATTTAAATTATTTGACATTGCATGAAGAGAATAATATTTAGAGGAAAAATACTTTAGCTATACAAGAATTACATAAAAATAAATTCACAAACTGATGTGACTTTATATAGTACGTCAGATTGTAAAATTATTTTTATTATAAAGTAGATCTAACAGATTTCATGAAACTACGTCAATTTGTGAGTTTACTTTATATAATCTCTATGTATCTGTAACACTTCTCAAATTAAAATAAGTAATTCTATTTTTCATTCTTGATTTTGTTATTCTCAATCACACTTACTAAGGTAACTTTTATTCAATTAAGTAGTTGAGATATAAAATTACTTCTAAATATAATAATTTTGTTACAGTACTGCTCTTATTCCATATTTTGATTCTTAAAAATAATAATATACGAAATTTATTTAAAGTATTAACGTTACTATCTGTCTGTCTATCTACCACACGTAGAGCAAATGTACGTTCTTGTCTGTTGTCAGATAGCTTGCTTATGCATGCTATTATGTCGAAACAATTGATTATTGGATAAAAGTTGACCCGTCGTGAACTATATACAGTCAGATGCAAAATAAATGTCCTGCAAAAACCATAACACATATCAGACAAATTTTGATTATCGTAAGGAACACTAAAATTATCTTGGTAAATGAAGAACTGAGATCATATAATCTACTGTGATATATTGGTACATGAAGAACTGCCACATCAAAACAAGATAAATAGAAAATTAAGGAATGCCATTGCCTTAAATGGAAGGAATCATGGTTCAATTATTAAACAGACAACATGAATCATATTCATTGCCATGAAGAACAAACGAAATTCAGGTAATTCGCATCAAAATAGTTGGGCCAACCAAGAAGTGTCATTCTACCTACGGGTAGAAATTATTGGTATTAGCTAGCAGTATGGAGAGCAGCTGTAAATTTGTAATGCAATGGTATTAGCTAGAAATTAATAATGTTATTACCTCTGGGTGGTGCATATCTCACCGCTTAGTTTCCATGCATCTCCCGCCCTTGAATGGAGTCAAGGGCCTGCTCATATTTAGTATATCTCAATAATTTTCATGGAACAAGAAATTTCTTTTTGTAATGGTGCTTGGAGGTTGCTGAATAACTTTGACGTACTCCTCAAACAGCAGAATGCTGGTTTCCCAAGTGTGAAATTGTTAGATTTAGAATAAAATATTAACATATCATAGCAACATTGTTGCCTTCAATGATATCTCATCACGATCATTCAATGATATCTCATCATGATCAAGCATATAACCTTCTATCTTCATCACCTTACTAAACCCAACCAGGGTCCAGACTAGTTCCTCCAGTGCAACTTCAGGTGATCCTCTCACTGAAAATTCATGAACAACCCCCTCAACTTCAATCATGCTGCAGCCTGGGACTTCCTTTATTATCCCTTTTTCTTTCATTAAGGCTCTGGTTCTCTTTATGTCATCAAATCTATTAGCTTTGGCATATACATCACACAAGTTCACATAAAAAGAATAATTCAGAGGTTCCAAATCAATTAAATACTGCGCCACCCTTTGTCCCAATTCCACATTCCCATGCATTTGACAACCTCCAAGTAATGCACCCCAAACAAACACATCTGGCTCCAGTGGCATGCCTCTGATAAGGCATTCTGCCTCTTCAAAGAGCCCAGCACGGCCAAGCAAATCAACCATGCAAGCATAATGATAAACCTGTGGCTCAATTGAGTAAACACATCTCATCCTGTCAAAACACCAGCGACCTTTCTCTACTAGACCAGAGTGCGCACAAGCTGACAGTAGCCCAACAAAGGTCACATGGTTGGGCTTCGCCCCAAGGTTTTCCATCTCTCCAAAAAGATTAAAAGCCTCTTTAGCAAACCCATGAAGAGCAAAGACTGATATCATCGCTGTCCATGCCAAGGTATCCTTTTTAGGCATATCCTTAAAGACCTCATATGCTTTTTCCACGCATCCACATTTGCCATACATGTCAACCAGCGCTGTACCAGTTACCGTATCACACTGCAGGCCACTTCTTCTCAAATAACTATGCACCCATTTTCCCTGATCAATCGCACCCAGATAAGCACAGGCTGAAAGAACACTAGCAATTGTAATCTTGTCCGGTTGGACCATAACATCACATATAATCTGCATTTCATGAAAAAACTCCAAGGCCTCCTTCGGCCGGCCACCTTGAACAAACCCTGTTATCATCGAATTCCAAGTAATAATATTCCTCTTCTCCATCCTCCTGAACAGATCCAACGCCATGTCGAGTTCCCCACTTCTCAAATAGCCAATAATCATCGAGTTCCAAGAAACAACATCCCGATCTAACATATTGTCGAACAACTTCCAGGCAAAGCTCAAATATCCACACGCCATATAGAAGCCTATCATAGAATTCTGAACAAATACGTCATCATAGAGTCCAAACTTGATGGCTTGGGCATGAATGCTTTGACCGGTGTCACTATCACGCCTCCTGGTGCATTCCTTTACGAGGAACGGAAAAGTGAGGTAATCTGGTGCAATGCCACCATGAAGCATTTGCTTATATAGAATCAAGGACGGGCACGAATTTGTATCATCACCACCATTGGTTTTACTGGCATAAGCTCTAATCATAACGTTATAGACAGAGGTATTTGGGTTCTTTATGAGTCGGAAAACATCGGCAGCATGGCTGAGAGAGCCTGAATCCGAAATGGCGCAAAAAAAAAGGAGCCGAGTCAGAAGAAAATGACGCTCGCTCGGGAGTAGATTGGGAGACGTTAAGATATGGGTATTGATTTGCTTAAGCTCTCTCATGGTCTTGAATTCTTTGATTAAGCGTGAGATTGTGTTCTTGAGAGTTAGCCGTTGGGTTTCTTTCATTTTGACGCCTTATCGACCTTATTGTGGGTGCCTCAAATTGAAAAAGCGGCGGTTTTTAGTAAGAGTATTGATATGCATCAACCTACACACCACACATTAAATTGTTTTTTTATTTTTTTAATTTTTTTTTCAATTTTTTTTTTATTCTAGTCTTTTTGAAACAGTTATATTTTTTTATTCATCATCTATATAATACACATTTAATAAGAAAAATAAATAAAAAAATAAAAAAATAATGGTGTGTGGTATGTAGGCTGATGCAAAGATTAATTCTTTAGTAATATTTGGAAGTGAAAACAAGGAGGGACAAGCGAGCTGGAGTCGGACATGGAAATGGACCGGACGGTTAAACTACATTGGCTGCCTTTAGAAAAATTTTCATTTCAGCGATGTTCCAAGCGTACTAATAAACAAAGAGAAATGTCATTTGCACTCCTAGAATGGATAAGCCGCATATTTTTTAAAATAAATAAATAAATACGGCATCCAAACGAAAATAATAATAATAATAATAAATTCTACTATTTTATAAAATGATTATGCGGTATTTATATATTCTATGATTATATCTAACATTACTCATAAACAAAACTTATAAATATATATTTTTTTCTTATCATTTCTAACGTCTTTAGTGAAGATGATAACTTCCTACTGGTCAACCCAGAGCCTCGAGATGCCATTTCCTCGACTTGAGAAGAATCCAAACACTCACTGGATTCTCGCTAAACCAACAAGTATTAGGCTGCATTTGGTTCCCAAGTTCAGTTAAGTTTAACTGACTTCAGTCTAATTTTAAACTAAGTCTAATATCTAAACACTCAACTCTCAAATTATTAAACTCACCCCAATTCAAAATCTTCTTATACGTGAGATCCATAGTTTTTTTCAATTTAAAACATTTTTATACTTGAAACCCACAACCTTTTTCAATTTTTCATAAAAAGTACAAAACTCATCTTAACATCCAAACACACTTTAAACTCAGTTTAGATAGACCCCATAACTCTCTTCACTACTCAACTCACTACTATTCTTAAAAAACTTAACTCAATTGCGTTCAACTCAACATGCAAATGCAACCTTATACATTCAGTAGGTCAGGGATGGCATAAGCATGGCTACAATTAAACTATATACTGGTTGAAAAAACCATATTGTTTTTATTTATGCAACATAAATAAATAAAAAAACAAAAAGCTAGTTCTATAACAAAGAATTCTCCTTGGGTCCAGAAATTATAGGTGGGCAGTGAGGCCCTGTATCCTACTACCTCGTCCCTGTCCACTAGGGGTGAAAAACCGATCCCTCGGTTCAGTTTTGTGTAAAAACCAAAACCAAACAAAGACTGCAATTTTGGAAAGAAAACCAGCCAAAAACCGATCGTGTAAGAGATAAAACCAGCCTTCTCAATTGCCGATCAGTTCACAGTTGATTTGTTGATTTGTTGGAAATCAATTCTTGTCTGGGTGTCTTGCAGTTCAATAATTCAATTGCCCAAAGTAGCCATTCAATCCCACCACCAAATTCAAAATATATAGCAATTTCAAAATTAGAAAATCATAATCATCTAAGAGTCCAGTAACATCCAAGGAGCTAGAATTACAGAACTGGATCGGCATAGACAAAAAAAATTTTGGATTGAAAAGACCAATGGGTTTGTGACTCCGTGGGCATGGGATGCACCGTTTGCCGAAGGGACGTGGACGTCGTGGAGGCTGGGCCCACTGCCAATGCCATTGCTGCTGTCGATTCACTGCCTCTGTAGCTGGAGAGTGGAAACTGGAGCGGAGGGCTGCGGACGCTGGAGAGTGGAGGCTAGCCTGCTACCCGCAAGAGAGTGGAGACTGAGAGGAGGGCTAGGTCATTGCAGACGCTAGAAGGGATGAGAGGAGTGCTGAGGGAGTGAGGGCTCGAAATGAGAAGAGATTAAGATAAGGGCTATTTAAACCCTAGGCAGATACGGCCATTCTTTTCTTTTTTAAACTGCATAAGCAAAATGACGTCGTTTCACCTATTTAAGTGAAATGACATCGTTTTAAAATAGATTATATATATTTTTAAAAAGGTTTAAGACGTCGATCAGCTCAACAGTTTTCTCCTAGTTCGAACCTAGACCGAGACTAAACCGGCTGACACCAATTTTGATAAAACTCCATCGTTCCCTGCCGGTTCCGAACTCGGTTGGCCGGTCTAAGTCAGTCACAGTCGGTTCTTCAGTTTCTTGTACAACCCTACCGTTCGCCCCGCCCCACATGGAGAAGGCCTAGCGGGGGCAGGGCAACCCCAGCGAGGCCCTATATATTGTCTTGGCCTTCTATATAAAGCTTGACCTAGAAGATCAAAACAATCTAAAATCTAACTCTAATGAGTTTAAGTTCATTTTGTATATATAAATTTTAATTTATAATTTTAATTATATTATAATTTAGGTCTAAAAAAAAGTTCTACTAAAAAATTTTTTTAGACCCAATATATTGACCTAGGTGGGGAGTGGGGCGGATGGGGATTTTTCCCCTCCCCCGCCTCCGGGAGGAGGGGGAAAAATCCCACCCCCCATATGGTGCGGGGCAGGGGTACCATGCAGGTAGCAGCCCTACCAGAAATGGTTATTGCAGCTGAGAAAAAAGGGCTGGGTTGAGAAGAATCCCATTACACATGAATATTGTTACAGAGACCAAAAAATATCAATAAATAAAATGAACAAAAATCTTTTAGGTAGACAGGAAGCCTTCGATTCAAGCTTGACCAACCTAAGGAAGTTGCACTTAGGTGCTTGTGTTGTCCTACAGAAAACCTTCGATCCCACGACCAGCTCTTACTTGCCTGTATATAGCAAGAGCTTCTTCCATGACTTGGGCTTGAGCCAGCATCTGAGCTCTCTTTTTTCCGGACGGATGGGTGGAAAGATAATCCCTTAGTTTCGAATCGCCTGTCAACTTTCCCAACTTTTCATACACTTTAGGGGCCACACGAGGATCATATCCAGCTGAAGCGATCAATAGCAGCCCTATGTAATCTGCTTCAATTTCCATCCTGCACAGAAAATCATTTATATAAGGGTGAGCACCCGGTGGAAAACAAGTTCATTTTCACCTGTGTGTTGCACTATAATCCTTATTAAAATACTAGTAGGAGAATAAAGTTTATAACAATTCATAAATATGAAATAAGCAATTAAAAGGATTCCGGTGGCAAACCATGTGGCTTAACAAACAAGAATATACATAATAATTAATGCAATGCACCACCAAACTCTACCACCACTCACTCTCCTCCAAGAATTTGGATCTTCCAGAGTTTCTTCCCCAAATCTAGGGCCTAAAATGAAAGGGAATTATATGCACAAAGTGAATTCCATAACATTTATTGCTAGCTGTAGAACACACTTTATATCTCTTATCTTTTTCTAACTCTTGACCCTAAGCAGGAACTCTAGGAGACTTGGTGCTCCCAAAGGCAGGCAGGAGGGAACACACCCACACAACATATTACTAATAATTCAAAGGAAAATGTTTGGTTGCCCTCCAAACGTGCCCCCAAAAGTGCCACCTAGTGCTTTTTTTTTTTTTTAATATTTAAAACAATTACCACTAGTGAATTTGTGCATGCTAACAATTGAAAAAAACAAAAAAAAAACAAAATGCACTAGGGGACACTTTTGGGGGGCAACCTAGCATCACCCTAATTCAAAACAGAAAGGAAAGAAAATTATCTATCCAGGAACCTTATGGAAGTTTACAACATTCACACTTACTGTCTCATTCCAAATAATTACATCCGACTAGGGGGGCAACTCCAAAAAATTTGTGAGCACCAAATATGTCTCAGATATCTTTCCACACTAGAATGTTAAGTTTTTTTTTTTTACATTCTTAGGGACTGCCGCAATAGAAATCAAATTTGGCCAAATATAAAAATAATGTCATGATTGGTTCAAGCTTATACAGTTCATAAATTTTGTGGTCTGATGTTATGGGAAACAAATGAGAGAAAAAAAATGAACTTTATGAACTGGAACTTATTCAATATCCAGCAAATATTTGAAGAAAGCTACACCATTTTGAAGGAACTTGTGCTCATTAGAAACTCTAAGATATTAAGGTCCATTACTAGGACTATATGGACGGTTATTTGTGGAAATATCTTTTCCACACTTGCAGTGCCTACCTAATTACTTGCTACATCCACAAAGAGATTTCACAAAAGTAAACTTACAAACTACCGTGGTTTCATGTGATACGTTAGATCTACTTTAAAATAAAAGTAATTGTACAATCTGGCATACCATATCAAATCACATTAGTTTGTATGTTTACTTTTGTGAAATCCTTTTGTAGCTACAGCATTTCTCTTTACAAAGATGCCTTTCACCCGGGGCCTTTTCAAGATTAACAGTTTTTTTGCCTTGTTTCTGTGTGAAGGCCGTGAAAACTGAAAAGGCCCCATGTTTCTGCCATCTTTATCATGCTAAAAGTTCATTTGCTGTGTTTGTTCCTATGGTTGATCACTTGATCCTATTTAGCATGTACACATGTACACAGCCCGCAACACCACATCAATACTGACACTAGCCCCAAAGTACGCTGTTATCATGCTGCCTTGTTAACCACTTCATGCTGATGTCGAACAAGTTAAATCCTTTCACTAAACTAAACTTGTTATGGATCCTTGTAACATTAAGGCTTTTCTGAAGAGAATTTGGTTATGGCCAATAAATTCTTGTAAGTCAAACCTCCAAGAAGTCCCAAAACTCTACGAGAAAGACAGATCTACATGGGCGTAAATCATTCACTTTTTTAGTTCTAATCATAATGAAGTCCAAGTAAAACTAGAACCAAATATTTGGAGCATGAAGTGAAAAGCGGTTCTGAAACAATAGTTAAAACAAGGTAACCTTGAACGCCAACATTCTCAACTTTCCAATATATGCATCTCGCTGAAGATCATAAACAACAACAAAAAAGCGAAAAAATAGAATACGGAATTCAGAATTTCATTCGAAAAAGTGTAAAGCAATATGGTGTACCTCCGAGAGAAAGGAAGCCTCAGGAAAAGAACAGACATTGTGTTGACAATGTCAGGCATAACAAACTGATAAAGTATCAGTTGTATAATAGCAAACCACAGGTTCTTCGTAATCGACTCCGCGGAATGTCGAGCCACAGCATGCCCAACCTAATTAATCAAAACAAGTTTTCTCACATAGCAGTTTAAAAGAACACAAAACAATCAGAAATCTTTAACCCCCGCATGGTGCATATTAGAATGAGTGGGGCTAAACAAAACGTATCTCTACCTCATGCCCAAGTATTGTTGCTATCTCAGCATCACTTCTAAAATGCTCGAGTAAACCTGTAAACACGACAATCTTCCCACCCGGTAAGCAGAATGCATTAACAACAGGCTCATCAACTACCAAAACTTCCCAATTCAATCCTTCCAAATGCGATGTTTCTGGTTGAGACCCTCTCTCCAGTCCCTTCTTCCTGCTCTGGTGAACCCACTCATCATCAAGAATTTCATCCTCTTTAAACCACTTCCCTTCCTCACTGTCTTTCAACGCCATCAAGGTTTCATGGGCCTTCGCCTCGTGCACCCCGCCTACACTCTCGGACGCATACTCCAAATCACTCCATACCTTCTCATTCCTCAGCCCTCTCTGCAACGCTTCAATGATGTCCCTGGCTATCAGTCTCACCCTCACGCTTTCCGGGTGTATCGCCGGCAATATTTTACCCTTAAAGGCAGCCTTCATGTTCTCGAATTGCGTCTCCCCGAGCTTCCTCTCCATGCTTCTCGATAGAAGCACGAAATGTTTTCGATTGGTATATGGGACAGTCTCCAAATTCCCGAAATACACAGTGATCACAACCCCAGAACCCACCAGAACCACAATCAGCACGTTTCTCGGGTTCTGAAACCACCGCCGGGGTCCACGAGGCTTAAAATGCTGAACCCGGTACCTATCGACATAGTAATATCTCTTAGCGCCACCAAAAAAGGGATTGCTCTGATTGAACTGAATATTATGGAATCTATTTGGCGCAACTTGTAAACCCCTTTTCTGAGAAAAAATGGAGTATGAAGAAAACTGGGAAGACTTGGCTGTATTGGCTGAAAATATAGAAGACCCAGTTTGGGAAATTCTCGAACTGGGTTCTTGGATTGAACCATTGGATGTGATCCTGGAAGTGATTTTCCGAAATGCATCGAGGGAAAACTTTGTTCTTCTAAAGTATCCCATGACGATGAATAAGAACTATAAGCAGAAATTTTCGATTTTCGGTTTCAGATTCGAATAGGGCACTGAGCTCGTTCGGATTCTAAAAAAAAAAAAAAAAAAAAAAGAAGAAGAAGAAGAAGAAAGAAAGATGATCCTGGCTTCTTTGGATATGGACGGACAGGGAGAAAGAGCAGGAAAGACTTTGGGGTATGGAGAAGGAACTCATAGGTGACCCAACCAATTGAAGTACTGCGATTTGGCAGAAGCTTGGGGAACCATATGTTACGCGGAACTTCCGATAACCCGTTGAGTCCGATTAAAATAACCCGACCCAACTTTTTATCATGTTTCATCTTTTCGGATCTCCAACCCGACTAACAGCAGGAATGTGTTTTGGGTGTCAACCAGTACGACTATAAAAGCATGCTTATCTTCAGTTCTCAACCCTAGCCGCCCAAATCCAGATGAGAACCCTGCCCCCCATCTCCAACTCGCCGATCAATTCATACGTGAGGTTACCTTCATTGGACAAGGCGTCTGCGTAGGAGACTATCGCGTGGCAAAGTTTATGCGGGTCGCAGGTTACAGGTAGGACCGTAAGAGTAGGGTCTTGGTACGGGTTTTGCAGGCGAGCGAGGAGCATGGGATTGGAGAGTAGGACAAAAATAGAAGTGGGTTGAATATGGAGTGAAAGTTTGGATTTCTTTTTACAACAAAGCCAAGAGAGTTCACTCCTCGTGTCAAGGACCATGATAACGCTCTATGGAGGCTAACCTAAGGTGAGTGAGATTGTTAGGGTCACATTGTGGTGGAAAGGGAGTTTGTTTGGAGGTTTTCAAGCAGAACCAAGTGAGAGTAGGTCTAGGCTTTGAGGGACAATATGAATGTTTCATGTGTTGCAGAAACAGAGTGTTGCTGCATAAACAGAGTGACGATTTCATGATGAACAACTGCATAAGAAGGAGAAGTAGTAAGTTTTGGAGAAGATATGAATTTTCTTAATATTAAAAGTCATTTTCGTTGATCAAGTTGAAGCTCTTCGTCTTCATTCTCCACAAGGATGGACAGAGGTGCATGTGTTTAGATTCAATTCATAGCTAGTATCTACCCGGAAACAACTAGTATAGAGAGAGAGATAGAGAGAGAGGTTACTGAATGTGTTTAACGTTTGTTATGGCCTCTTGAGGAAGGAGAGATGGGAGTAGGTCACTGGGCATTGCAAAGAAGAGTGGGGAGAGGTTCTGTTGAAGCTACAAAGTGAAGGTTAAGGTTGAGTTTTGAGAAACTCCAAACGCAGTATGTTGATGATGGCGATGGTGATGTTTTTGTTTCCCTTTTTCTCTTTTATTTTTATTTTTTCCTTCGTTTTTCTTTTGCAAGTGGCTCTTCCATTCTGCAAGTATTTTTTGGATTTTTTCTTAAATTTGAGGATGATTATAGATCTAAAATCCTTCGTTTTTCTTCTGCAAGTGGCTCTTCTATTCATTTTTTAGGTCTGTTCTTGAATTTGAGGATGATTGTAGATCTGAGATTAAGATCACAGAGATTTTGTAAAACATTGTACGGAAAGCAGATTTTTTTGGGGAGGGGTTCGGCCCCTTTTCGGGTCGATTTTTGCTCCATAAACCGGGTCGGGTCGGGCACAAACCCAACCAGGCCGGGTTGCTGGCCTACGCGGAAGTATGTTGACGTGTCTGTGACAAATAAAGAACGAGAAGAATGGGGTTGGGAGACGGTGGACTTTTCTTTCTACTTTCTTCTTCTTCTTCTTTTTTCTGTTATTATTATGTTGTCAGTTTCCGTTTCTTACCGCTTCCAGAGAAGTCCTTATCGATAATGATTAGAGTTATTACTTTCTACACTTATTTATTATTATTCTTATTTTATTTTTAAAAAAACTTTTTTACACTCATTTATTATTATTATTATTATTTTTTAAAATAATTAGGCAACACTTACTCTCAACTCCAACTATCATTTCTCAACAAATATTCCTAGTAGCTACGGTGGAATCCTGAGCAATTCAGAGTGCAAGCAGGCTGCAAATCCTTCCAGCCGAGCTGCCGGTCTAGTCCCGCATCACGTACCATGCAACGTTAAGGGCCAATCTACTTCTCCACATGACAAGAAGCCTTCACTAATATTTGGTTTCTTTTATTTTTTTCAGTACTTTTTGCCTTCTGTTCTAATCTTTCGTTTCTGTGGAGCTTCTGGTCGATGCCCGAATTTATAATGCATGACAAAGAAAAAGAATCGCCAAAACGTCGATATGGAATCTAATATACTCTATTTTTTTTTTCTCGTGAGTCAATCAATAACAAGAGAGATTTGAGAAAGATCTTACATTTGCAGCCAAAAATGAGAAGCAAATGGGGAGACAAGTAAAAATCCCCAAAGCCAATAAATAAAAGCTTGATTTCAATTTTTAAAAAAATAAAGTGAAAACGAAAAAGAAGAATTCTATACCGAGCATGCCTAGAGATTTTAAGTTTCCTCCGACAAGGCCCTATATCGAATTTTTTCTTCATTATCACGCACATCTCTTCCTCCACTGCAAATCAATGCAGACCACACTGGCTAGCTTGATACTGACAGCTTAGAAGCTCTTCACCATTTTTTGTTGTTGCTACCATAACCCCTCCCACCAGAGCCATTGGTGAACCTATCATTTCTTCTGCTAGAAAAGCCACCACCCCTGCCACCCCGTCCACCAGAAAACCTTCCCCAACTTCTATCACCATAGCCACCCCGACCACCACCACCAAATCTTCCCCCTCTTGACAGCTCTCTTTCCTGAAAGGGCGGCAATGTATTCAACACCTCTAAGCTCACGTTGGCTGCATTTTCTTGACCTGCAACCCAAAAACAAAAAAGATATGATAAAACGTCCCATTAGAGAGCAAAGATTCGCCATTCTATCAAAAGAAGGGTTAATCAAATGCCAAATAGTAAGTACAGCTCTGAAAGCTATTCAGTGAAGTTCAGAAGCATAAACAATCATCAAATGCACACCCTCGTATAGATAATGATGTTAGACCAAGCCGTCTTCACCACCAACGGTGATAATTGTAAGCAGTGTTTGATGAAAACTGCTGGGAAACCCAGGCAGGTTTGCCAGGAAGGTGACCCTTTTAAGCAATTGATGTTTTAAATGGATCACTTAAAAAAGGCAAAAGTCCTATGCCCTTTCCCTCTTCTCTCTCCCTTCTCTTCACCCACCCAACCATTCGACAAACCCTTCGACAGGGAAAAAAAAGAGGAAGCAAAAGAAGAGATAAAAGAATGTGAGAAAGTTCAGTAAGCAGATTAGTTGACGGAGATCGATTGGAAAAAGAGGTCTCACAAAAACCGGCCAGTTACTTCTATGAGTGAATGAGTCGTTTGATTTGGCTACAACCGCTTTGGCAAATTCAAGACCAAGGGTACTGATTGAAGTCATCGCCATTCCCTTGGTATATGTAGTCTCCACCAAAATAAAATCAAACAATCACACATCCATTAAAGGCTGGGAAGCTAAGTGTCAGGGAAAGAGAAAGAGAGGGCAGCTTTGACAACTTGGTAGGGGAATGTGACCTAGAAAATGTGAAGTCGGGATAATGACACCATTGACACTAATAATAGTTACAAACTAACAATCTATGACATTGAACATACCAGCAAGAAATGTATCCAAGTCTTCAGCAGGAACGTCAAACACTGCACCCTTCCCATCGGCGGTAAGAGCAAGACCCTTCACCGCCTCAACCTTCTCCTCCGGCAAGAATCTCCTTAGGACACTATAAGCGAAACTGCGACAATTCATGGAAACTTGAAGTCAGGCAGAAGTCAACCTATAAGAGGGAGATGGACGCCGAACAAAAAAAGTATAGTGAATCCTAATGCTGATACTTTATAATCGCATGAGGTGTACGATTATACATCATTTTCCATCAATGCATGCTCATGCCAATAATAATAACAACAGCAACAACTGATGGAAACCACAAGTCAGGAATCCTCAAACATTATAAAACTTATAATATTTAGGGATCCCTAATCATAGTATTAAACAACAAAAGAGAAATATATAAAAATATAACCACATACAAACAAAATCCCAGAGCAGTATATCTTTCATACTTATGGCCAATGCCCGTGTTAAGAATAACCTTCAAAATAAAACCAACTTGCTTTTGCCGCAAACATAATTTTATTTTATAAGTAACTTGCTTTTACGGGAAACATCCAACTCACAATCTACCATTGCCAAAAACAATTAATTGTGGTATTTGAGTATCAAATTTCAGCACTTCCAGCATTCCAAAAAGTTCTTGCCCTTCCAATAAAGTAGAAAGGCAATTGTTTTTACTCATCACATTATTATTATTATTATTTTTTTATGTTGGGGAACCTCTCCAAGGCAGGCCCTTCAGACCCACCCCTGCAGAGTAAACCCCGGTTCCTACTCATCACATTAATTCTTGGATCTGAACTCAAATTAGATGATACCCAAGTGAGAATGCAAGCTTGACCAAAACTATTCCAGACATAACTTCTACAGCTCATTTTACTAGAACAATTGAGCTGGTGACACACATGTCAGCATCCATTTTATTTACTCGTTCTACTTGTGCCAAAAAGGATGCAGGTCCTTACTACGAGTAGATTCCAAGATGTAACATTGTGCCAGACAAAACTATTGAAAAGAAAAGGATGTAAGAATTCAAGTGCTCACGATGGTGTATAGATTGAACTTCCAGCCTCGAGAAGTACTGTGACGTAATTCTCCATTGAAGTGAGAAGTGATCTCTTCTTTATTTCAGTATAACCCTGCACAACACACGATAGCTTATATATTTAAAACTACAGGCAGGATAACAAAATTGAAAGATGATACAGACAAATATAAATAAAAATAGAAAATTAATCATTTGAGATGGGGGAACGGGGAGAAAAGGAGACTCACAGCAGCCTTGGCAAGAGCTTTTGCAAGTAATTCAACTGCCGATAGACCAGAGTTGTTCAACAACTCCTCGGCAGCTGACTTGAAGGCGGGAATTACACTGAGATTTCAAAGCATGTTAGTGCCTACAGCCAACGCGCAGAAAATTATCTACCAGCTAATACTACAAAGAAGCATGCATACTTATCAGAGACTTGGATTATCATCTCTGCAGCTTCTCCACCAGCAGCTTTGGCAATATCAGCTTGCTGAGGAGCAGATATGTGCTCAAACTTTACACCGGATTCTCTTTCTATCTTAGATATATTGGACTTTCTTGGATCATAAAGCATTACCGCCACTCCAGTATTACCTTCAAAGGAAATTGACAGAAAGACCTCTCAGTACACCAGAACTACCAAGTCATTCAAAACAAAAGCTTCAAGTCTCTAAAATTACCTGCCCTTCCTGTGCGTCCAGATCGATGGATATAGGCTTCAACATCACGCGGAGGTTCACACTAAGCACAAAGCACAAACACCAATTCCACTTAAATTAACATGCATTACAGAGTCTCTGTATATACACCTATTCTACCCACCTACAGATACAGACACAAACCTGAATGATTAATTGCACGTCATTGATGTCCAATCCCCGTGCCGCCACATTTGTGGCGACTAATGTCATGAACTTTCCAGACCTGAAGCCAGCAAGTGTGACCTGCAAAGACCAGTACCAGATCACAACTTAGATAAGATAAGGAAAGAGAAGTCTCTCTCAATAGGGAAATGAACATAAAATCATAAACCCTTTTTTTTATCAGTAAATTAAATCATAAGGGCTTCGCCTACTTCATTGTATCAATAAAATTTTCATTTTACTTATAAAAAAAAAATTAAATCATAAAACCCTTGTTCCTGCTATGGTTTTTTTAATAAGTCCTACTGGGAATGATTCAAGGAAAATAGGGAAAGTCCTGCTTCGAAAATTCATATGATAGCAAAATAATTTGCTAAATATAGAAACCCGCTGTTACCATTATTCTGTTAGTGATCAATACCTGCAACATAGACAAATCTACCCAGGATCGCTAAGAGTGTCCAACAAAAGAATGGACAGTATGCAACATTAAAAATAATTTTTTTTGTGGCTAGCCTGTGGCCAGACCCTCTGAGAACCCGCAAACACCTATTGTATCTGGCTACAAACATTGGACAGTTGAACAGATGAACAGGAGTGGAGAAATGAAGCAGAACCTCTGGGCCAATTTCCATCCAATTGAAAAAAAATATATCTTTTTTTTTTTGGAGGGGGACAAAGGGGTTGGTTTGGTTGGACAGAAGGTTGATAACTTCAAGGAGTCAATTCTTTACACGTAACAGGTTTGAAGAAGCCTCTATAAATATCACAAGATTGACTGGAATATTTGAAACTAAGCCTCCACATTTCTCAAGGAAACAAACTTGTTTATTGTAGCCCCATCCCATCTATTTATTTATTTATTCTGTGTGTGTGTTGTTGGGTGGGGTGGGGGGAGGGGGAGAGAGAGAATGTGCAAGTATATAACCAACATACCTCACGTTGAGCCTGCTGTATATCTCCATGCAATGCCCGTGCTCCAGGCAACAACCCAGCAAGTGTAGAAGCAGAATCCTTTGTTTCAGTAAAAATAATTGTCCGGCCTCCACTAAATCAGAGACAATCCCACCAGGAAATAAATGAGGAACGCGATTAAGGACATTTAAGCATAGTCTAAAAAATGATGTTGGACAACATTAAAAAAAACGAACCTGCCATAACAGCGAATAACATCTGGAATAAGCTGGGATCTTGCAGAGCTAGAACAGGGAAGGACAATATGCCTAACACTGGTACTAGCCTTCATTTTCTCATTACCTACAAGGTCGGCAGTTTTCTTGTCTGGTTTAAGAAACCTAGCAGCAATCTAGCACAAGAAAACAGTAGTTCAGTCAAGATTATAATAAAATGCATACAAATTCCATGATTTGAAAGGATATATAGAAGAGGTAACCTGAAAGCTGAATTGAGGAAGAGATTATAACTAGAAATCGTAGTAACATACTAACCTGCTTAACCCAGCTAGGCAATGTCGCACTGAAGAGCAGTGTCTGAACTTTACTTGAATCCTCTACCTTTCCTGGAAAATCCAAAGGAAATAGTTAAATATATGTAACCACTACTGAAAATAGACAGGAAAGGACACATTGTAGTACACACTGTAACAACTTTTCGAATCAAAGATTTGTTCCTTACGATAAAATAGACTAAAGATTGTACTATAGTTCAGTTACAAAATAATGGCATAAATAGTCAAACGTGCCATGCCTTTAACAGACTCAAGAAGAAGCCAATTATACGCTAAAAGCCCCAAACAATTTATGCAATTACATACCTAGAATTAGTTCAACATCTTCAACAAAACCCATCCTCAGCATTTCATCAGCCTCATCAAGAACCCGGAACTTTAAAGAGCTAAAGTCAATATTCCCCCTCTCTATGTGATCCTACAATAAATTTCAGTGGAAATCTACAAGCGTTAGAAATATATAGACCCAAATTTCCACATACCAATACCGTCATGCTTTTCAAAACCTTGTCTAAAAGGAAATTGATAATAATGGTACCTTAACTCGGCCAGGTGTTCCAATGACTATGTCAACCCCTCTCTTGAGTCTAGTCTCTTGACTTTGGTATGGAGCTCCGCCATACAAACAACATGACACCAACCCCAACGCTCCACCATAAACTTCAAAGTCTGCATAAACCTGGAAGTGACCCAAACAAGTATTAGAAGACACATATTACTGTCACAGAAGGATAAATTCCTTTGATACCCTAATATATTACCTGGTTGGCTAGTTCTCTAGTGGGTAAAAGTACCAAAACACTTGGTGCCCTCCCATATCCAGTTTTCCTTGAAGCTTTTGCTGGTCCATTTGTGAGTGACTCCAAGATGGGCAATACAAAGGCAAGTGTTTTACCCTACATCATAAACATAGGCAAGCTCAGTATTCAACATGCAAACAATAAAAGATTTAGTACTAGCCAGACAACATTCTTTTTTGTTCTACGTAGTCAGCAGACAGACTGTTAAAAAATCTAGGGCACCTCGATCCCAATAAATAGCATGGTAACTGTTGACTTAAACAACCACTCAACTTGAGACAAAATCAAACTTCCAACAAAAGCACTACAAGAATTCTATGCAAATTCGCCAAGCATCATTGCTACCCTTCCATCCAATTCTTTTTCATAAGTGCCCATCCATCCAATTCAAACAAACTGAACCAACTATCTATCATTCCCAAAATGCTACGGTAACCTACTATTTAAAATAATATCTTTTTATACAATTCATTTCATAACAGAGTTGAATTTTTTGTAGTTCCATAACTCTGTTCAGAATTTCACTCTGAAAGGTTAGATTAAGTCATAGGTACCACTTGAAAATGGCACCTTACTAACTGGATCAAATAATTTGCTTTGCCAATTAATGAAATTAACAAATATATTAATAGTAATCCTCCATGAAATTTGACCTGAGAACAATATAATTGATGGCAATACATACGGACAGATAATGAAACATGAGTTTTGCTATATACAAGCAAATTTGTATACCAATCTGCGTACTAATACTGTTTCCTTCATATTTTAAATTTAAATTAACATTATTTTCAATAAAGTCTACTTTGTAATCAATCATATTGAATGTAAACGTACTGGTGCGTAGAATTTCTTATAACTAGATTTTTCCATGAAACACGGATACAAACATATACACACATCAATACATACATAGGTACATAAAGATATAAGTCGCGAAGAACATATACCTGTCCGGTACGCGCGCGACCGACCAAATCGGAGCCGTCAAGAATGGTATCAAAGGTCATTGCCTGAATTGGAAACAACGACTCGATCCCCTTCTCCTTCAACTTGGCCCTCAACTGCTCCGAAATCCGAAATCTGGACACCGCATTCGGATCTCCCTCACTCTTGTCTTTGTCATCTTCCTCCGCGCCCTCCTCAACCTTCGCCTTCTTGCTCTTCTTCTTCTTTTTATTCTTCTCTGACTCCTCATCCTTCCAGTTCACCGGCTCAAACAGCTCCGAGCTCGTCTCGCTCCTCTCCTCCGCATCCTCGATCTCTAAAGCCTTTCGCTTCTTGCTCTCCTTCCTCTTCTTCTTCTCGCTGATAGGAGCGTCAGCTTCTAGGGTTCCATTTACGGTTTCCATACTCTTCATCTTCTTCTTCTCCTTCTTGTCCTTGGAGGCTTCGGAGAGAAGAGGATCAGACAGAGATAGTGAAGGCATAGTTATCTAGTTTTCTATATAGTAAGTAAAGGTACGTAGGTGTGTAGGGAGGGAGAGAAGGGGGAAGGGGGGGGCGCTTCTCCTGCTGCAGAGAGATGTAGCAGTGAGTTGCAGGAGCAGGAGAGGAAGAGGGGCGGTTAGGGTTTACGGCTTTATGGTTTAGGGATGGAGCGATATAAAAACGTTGGATGATAAAGCCAATATGGTTTGGATTGTGGCCGTTAGATTAGAATTTTTAATGCGAAGGAGAAGAATACGCCTTTCCCTCCTAAAATATCTCGAGCGGAAGGCATCGGTAGCGTTCGGTGAAAACAGGATTTGGGAATTAGGAATCAGGATAATCCAACATTCTTAATTCGAACTATAATTTTAAGAGATTATTCCTCTCTCTTTTTAGATTATGTTTTTTTTTTTTAATCAACGTCAATATATTTATTAATAAAACTCCATCAAATGAGAGAAACAACACAAAGATGTACAATCCTCCATCTAATAGAATCATCCTTGGAGTTCTTGGCTATATACAACGAGCCACAAATCTTTAAGTTCATTTTAAAGAGATTTAAAGAGTTTTCCTTCTAGATTATGTTCTTGAATGATAAAATGAACAGCTTCACATTTTTTTGAACTATAACCAAGCCAAGATATTATTTCTCTTTGTAAATTATTATATAAGAGGTTCACCTTATTTGCTTCGCTAGTTTATTTTTCAATTACTTTCGAGCTGTGGTTACAATGTTGTGAGGAATGATGAAATTGTTAGATTTGCAGCCGATCCATGTCACAAGATTACTCTTTGGTTACAAAAAATTGAACTCTCTTATCAAACTATTTCGATCGATATCAAGAAGTTGTGTTATCATTATAACTTTAGGTTGATATGTCATTCTTAGTTCAATGGCCTATCAACTGAGCAAATTAATCCTTAGGAGTTGGCTCAAGTGATAAAGGCATTGAGTTTGGGTTATGCTCTCTCTAGATCTAAAGTTCAAATCTCTTTAAATGCAAACAATTTCTATGGGTCATTGCATTGAGGAATTTTCTCTTTAAGGCCCAGTTTGGGTACCGAGAGTACCTCAAGTACTCTCAAACACTTTCACTACTATTCTTTACTTTATTATTACTTTTTACTTATTTTTTTTACTATTCATTACTTTTCACCTACTTTTTACTACTATTCAATATTCTATTATTACTTTTTCATTACTTTTTCACTACTATTCACAAACATTCTCAAACACTTTCACTACCCAAATCAAGCCTAAAATTACCCAAATATATACTTGCGGAAAATTCTTTATTGAGGGTCTATCCACCCCTAGGATTAGTGGGTGCCATTGGTTTAACAACCAAAAATAGCCTCCTTTTAGATGTATTTCGAATTGTGACATGATGGCTGATATACTTGCTTTTTATTTTCCTTCGAGGATAATTGATACCTATTAAGAAAGAAATAATTTGGCCGATGCTCCGACAAATTTAGGTGTTGTTGGGCGTGAAGCTTTTTTTCTTAAATTACTCATCGCTCAAAGCATTTTACATAATATATATGTTTTGATAAAATCTATGGAAATAAAAGTATGACTCTTAAATATGCCCACCAAATGTGATCATGTATTTATATATTTTTATTTTTTATTTTTTCTTAATTGTTAAGGAAGTAACCATTAGTAAATTTATATTATTTTTTTTTAATGGTTAAAAATGTTTAAAAAATACTGAAGAATAAAAAAAAAGAAAAACAAAAAAACTAATTCACTAGTGTGCATATTTGGGATAACATTGCTTCATTTGTTTTCGCATATGAGATGAGATAGATTGAGATTAAAGTTAAAAGTTGAATAAAATATTATTAGAATATATTTTTTTAATATTACTTTTGTTTTAAGATTTGAAAAAGTTAAGTTATTTATTTTATTTTTTGTAAAAATTTAAGAAAGTTGTAATGATTAGATGAAATAAAATGAGTTGTGAAAACAAACCAGACCACTTGTGCACCATAGCATTGTCCAAAATCTATACTGCCTCATTTTGGGAATTTGAATAAGTGTTATTATTTTACAAAGATATAGAGATTTTTCTTTGTAAAAAGCATTCCTTCACTAAAAGCGGAGGCTTATTAGTAAAATTAGAATGTCATCCTCAGCAAACATTTAAAGAAAAAAAACAGTCCAATAAACCTGGCATTTGAATCTCAGGTCACAAAGATCAGTTAACATTGAACAACATGAAGAACAGGTATCTCACTTAACAACATGGAGACCATACCTGCATAACATTAAGATCACCCCCACAATTCAAGAGTCTTCTCCAATCATCCACCCTCTATTTTGGATGAGTAATGCTATATGCAAGTATTACATACTCCCTTTGAAAAAGAGTGAAATCTACTATTAAAAACTAATTTTTTTCATATATATTTCAAATTTAATTACTTTTTTCAAAATGAATAGAATGGGCGGAGTTTTGTACAGGTTAAGATTGCAAATATTATTTCACAAGATAGGATTCATAATTTCATATACTGTTTTCTAAAGTTTGCAACAGAATAAAAAGAAAGGGGAAAAAGTAAAAGTACAACTATTGGCTGTATGCTAATCCATCCAACAAGACAGAAACTGCTAGTTTATATCATTTAAAATTCACATGCTGTGTTCTGGAATTCCTAATCATTGCCATCGATGTCAATGAAGAAGTATAACAGGCTACACACTTTTACCAAGGAAGACGCAATAAGAGAAGTAAAAAGTAAATGGTAGATAAACACTCACATCAGAGCACCAACAGTAAGCCCTAGTACAGCATACATGAACCATTTCCAACCAGAATGGTGACCCGAGGAAGAAGCACTCTGACACAGATTAAATCCATACCAGATATCACTTGGGATAAAGACATCATAGTAAAATGTAACAGCTCTGCTGTTATAGCCATAGATTTTCACACTCTTCGGTTTCCAACCATCTGGTCCTGTACGATACAGATACACATAACAGATCTGGTAGGCACAAGGTCCGTTTATCTGATATGTATCCGATGAACACCGTTCAAATGCCCTCGACGATGGATCGTCCAGCCTCGGTGCATAAATCTGATGATCAAAGTTTTATAGGACTTAAGTAAAAAAAAAAAAAAACACTCATTTCTTGTTCTTCAGCTTCAGTGACACATTAAAATTTCTTCCAGCTTTCTTATTTGAACCCATCTTCAATTATTCTGTGGAAGGAACTAGAGAATGACACATCAACTTTTTTTTTTGTGGGAGATCTACGGTTGAACTATAGACACGTCACCGGATAGTTATGAACTACGACCAATTGGTGTTATGGAGTAGAATTCAAGAAAATTAACATCAAATTCAGTCCCATCATTTACAATCGAATCTCCTTTCTCTTCCACAATTTCATTTCCTCCTAAAACTGGAGTCCTATGATTTTTGGGTATTTAACAAAAATATAATCCACAGTTTATCTAATGGAGAAATTCTATGCAATCCTCAATAAAAACCTGATCATCCAGAAAAATCCTACTTACCCGATATCAAAGTTTTCAATTTCAAACGATGGTGTTCATCTAAATTTGAGAAATTAGATTGAAACATAATTTGGGCAATTCGTAGACGTGAAAAAAGAACCTGAAAAAGGAAAGAAGAAAAGAAAACGAACCTGATTCCCATAAGCGTCGCCAAAAGAGATACTGATCTGATCTCGGGTGTACCTTGTTGAGGAACAGCTTGTTGTTATAACAGCCGTGTAAGAACAGCTCGCCGCACTCTTTCGGAATCAAAAGAGGAACAGAAAGACAAAAAGGAGAAACTTTTAATTCGAAGAGATGTAGAAAGCCCCAAAAAAATACGAATAGTCGAAGTGTCGAACGAATAAAGATATAAGAAAAAAGAAGTTTGGGATGAAACAATCAACCTGGATATAGCTGATATTGAAGGATTCTGCCGCAGCTTGGGGCTGTAGCCAGGAAGATTTGGCTTCTGAGAGGATAAAGATGAAGGCAAACTGGAGCAGAAAACGTAGAGGTTTGTTCATTTTTCCTCTTTCTTTCCTTCAAAATGGCACTAGGGAGAATTGGGAGGAAAGAATCAACAAGAAGCGGAAGGCACCTTGCCCAAGAAATAAGGAGAATGTGAATACTGAATACGATGTTTTTGTCTTCTAAGTTCTGACCAAGAGAATTGAAGAAGCGTATTGTTCTAATTTTCAACCCACGACTTAACCAAGAAATAATAGTAAAATATATATAAATATTGAATTTCTTGCCATATTAGTAGATTTTCGTAATGAATATACGACAACTCAACATGATGACTTCTTTTTAATTTTGTCTGAGCAATGACCTCTGTTAGCAATTTCAGAAATATTAGAAGAAGTCATTATATGCTTTTCTCATGTTAAAAATGTTTGAAAAGTGAGTTGGGATAAAATTAAAGTTGTAAATCGGTCGGTCCGGTCAGGCGATGGATTAAATATTTTTGGTCTATCATTTTTTTTAGACCGGATCAGACCGAACACCCATAAGGTCTGAACCGGACTGATATACCGGATCGATACCGATCTGGTCCGATCCCATTCAGTTTAGCCTACTTATTTTTTTCTTTTTCTAAATCAATTAATAAAAAATTATTATTTAAAATATTAAATTAAATTAAGTGACTTATTAATGTAGATTATGTAACAAACTCAATAAAAAAATATTTTATATGATCAATAATAATAAAATAGATGAAAATTATATTATTAATTTATATAATTACTATGTAATCAACTAATTGATATTATATATTGGTTAATTGATAGAATATTAATAATTGTTAACAACATATTTAAAATTTTATATTGTTAATAGTGATAGGTTAGATGAAAATATATATAAAATATTGTTAATTTATAGAATATTAACAAGTGTTAATAACATATTTAAAATTTTATATTGTTAATTGTACAATTATTACATAAATAATATATAGAATATATTTTTTTTAATTTTTCATTCGGATCTATCCGGTCTGGAGTGGAAAAACCCTAGACCATGAACTAGACCGAAATTTTTCGATCCTCTAAAATATGGACCGAAACCGACCGGTCTCAATCTCAGTTTGGTCCGGACCGAAACGCTCGGTCCATTCAGTCCAGACTGACCATTTATCACTCCCAGATAAGACGTTGAAAATTAAATAAAATATTATTAGATTATTATTTTTTAATATTATTACTACTTTAAGATTTGAAAATTTTGAATTATTTATTGTATTTTGTATATAAATTTAAAAAAATTATAATGATTAAATGAAATGAGACAGTTGAATTAAAAGGTTTTTTGTATTCAAATTAACCCATAGTCACTTGCATGTAAAAGGTACAGCAGTGGGCATGTACTATTTTAGCATGTTCAAATTATTAATATAAGAAAAAAAGTTCTCTCAATTTAACTTTCCCTTTCCTCGGTTTCTTCTCTTACACAATCTTTGTTTTCTGGTTCTTTGATGTAGCTATAATGGTTGTCCAAATTTTATTATGGTATTAGAGCAAAATCTTCTGCAACTGATGAATCTGCAAATTTTTTCTTCTTTCGTGAAAATTTTTCTTCTCTTTTGTTATGGCCACTTCATCCTTTTATTTTATTTTATTTTATTTTTTGCTCTTTTTTTTTTTTTTAGTGTATGATGATCCTGCCAGTCCGTGTTTTCTTCACTATGGAGAAAATCTAGGGACAATGCTTGTCTCGCGAGAACTTATTGAAGAAGAATTTCATTCATGGATACGCTTAATGTCAATAACTCTTAGCTCCAAGAACAAAATTGCATTCATAATAGGAGTGTTGAAAACGCCAAATGATGATGATCTGTTAGTGAAGTAAAATGTTGGATGCAGTCGATGTGTGCAAGCCGGATGCAAACGGAGCTGATGTGTATAATTAAAAATGAAGCCGTTTTGAGTTTTTAAAGTTTTTCCCATTTCAGCCCTCATTCTCTCCAAGTTTCGAATATCTTCTGTGCTTCATTTTCCTTCACCTTCACTTTCCCTCTCAATTTTCATTGGCTCCAAAAGCCCCAAATCCTCTCTCCAATGAAACTTACAAACCTTCTCACGGACCCTTTCTCGAACCCATCTTCTCTATCACCGCCACTGGCACCATCATGAAGACTATTGCTACTCTTTCCACCCAGCGAGTCCGTCTCGCTTAACTTGTTCTTAACCGAACTCGCCTCCAGCCGTTTCAACTTAGACGATCCGTTGTGACAGCCTCTCTTCCTCCTTTCCTTCCTACTTTTCCCTCTCTTTTTACCATGCGCCATTATCTCGGCCTCGAAAGCATCGATGATTTCATGTATCGCTTGTCGATTCGGTGACAAGTCCCACCTACCTAGTAACTCGTGTAACAACAGAAACAGCTGCAATTGAACTGAGGAGGATGATCGACACCGCCTTTATAATGGGTGGTCCTATGCGGCCATCAGAGTTGTTGGAGCAGGGCAAGAGGTAAGCCAGGACTTCTCAGTCTTCAGGTGAGAGAGTGGTCGTGAGGGTCAAGATCGTCGTAGAAAGGAAGGAAAGGTGGTCGGAGATGATCTGTGGCGACGGATGAACGCTCCCATGGTGGTAAAGCTTCTTCCTTAACTAAGACTTTAGAGAGAGAGAGAGAGAGAGAGAGGGGGGGGGGAGGACTAGGTATGGGTTTTGAAAGGTTGATGAGATTACATCAAAGAGGTAAAATGCTGGACGCAGTCGATGGATGGACAATTTCCTCTCGAGCAGGTTAGTTCCTATGCTTCTTATTTGGTCTCAGAAGCGGGAAGAAATGGGTTTTCATGAATCTCTATTTTCGTATTCATATTCTTCAATTATTTTTTTAAATATCAGTTGACACCAACTACACAACGTCTACATAAACGACTGTGCATAGAAGAACTGGTTAGTGAATGCTTGGATTAGGTGCAATGATACTGTACTTTCTTGGCTTACAAACTCTTTTTCTAAAAAGATAGTTTTCCATTATTTTGTACATGACAACTGCGCCTAATATATGGAAAGATTTGCATGAAAGTTTTTCTCAAAGTAATCAACTTAGGGTTTTTCAACTTCGAAAAGCTTTTTTTGTGCACAATCAAGAAAATAATTATGTTATTGATTTTTTTACCAAATTGAAGAGTCTTTGGAATGAATTGCTAAGTTTTAAGCCAATATAGTCATGTGAATGTACATTTATGAAGACATTGATGGAAGATCATGAGGAATAGTATGTAATGCAAATTTTGATGGGACTAAATGACTCTTACTCGCACATAAAGGGTCAAAACTTGTTCATGGATCATTTTCCCTCCATTAATAATGTTTTCTCACTGATTTTACAAGAAAAAAAATAAAAAGGCCTCTCCTATGGCAGCAAAGAACAAATGAGTACTTCTACTGCTTTGATCTCCAAAACTAGCACTGGTAATTCCAATTCAAAGGGCAGTGGAAGAACACAACAGCCAGTGGGAAAGGTCGCACCTAAAACCCCTTAGCTTCCCTATGCAGCAAAACCTTCGGCTTAGCAAAGATGATGTCATTCTTTTGTCAAATCCTTCTTCATATAGAAAGCTTATAGGTTGACTAATTTATTTGACAATCACAATACTAGATTTAGCTTATCCAATTTAGGTGCTTAGCCAATTCATGGATAGGCCCAAACAACCACATTTGGAAGCAGTACAAAGGGTACTTAGATATCTTAAATCTGCTCCTGGTCAAGCTATATTTTCTTCTAGCTCAAACCAATCTTCATCTCAAGGCTTTTACAGACTCAGATTGGGCAAGATGTCCAAACACTAGAAGGTCTGTCACAGGTTATTCTGTATTTCTTGACGAGGCTCTTTATATCTTGGAAGTTTAAAAAGAAATATATTGTTTCTAGATCATTGGCTGAAGCTAAGTATCTTGCAATGGCTTCAACAATTTGTGAGATTACTTGGTTGCTAGCTATGCTATCAACTTTAAATGTTTATCATCCTAAGGCTGCCCTTCTATTTTGTGACAATCAAACAACTTCACATATTGCTGCTAACCCTATACCTTGAGAGGACTGAGCACATAGAAATAAGTTGTCATTTGATTCGAGATAAGATTCAAGCAGGTGTGATAAAGACCTTATATGTTAATAGTGCTCATCAACTCAGTGATCTTCTTACCAAGCCTCTCGATGCTGCTCCATTTAATCACATTTTGTCCAAAATGGGTGTTATTAACATTTACGCTCCATCTTGTGAGAGAGTGTTATCAATTTCATAAGATACTAGAAGAAGTCATTCTATAAGGATTTTGATATACATTTTTAGCGCGTGTATTTACTTTTCACATATTAGTCACTTACATATAAAAAGCAAAGCATGTACTATTTTAGTAAGTTCATATTATTAATACAAAACAAGAAAATAAGTTCTCTCAATTTCAGTTTCCCTTTCCTCTATGCCTTCTCTTACACAGTCTTTGCTTTCTGGTTCTTGGACGTAGCTGTAATGATTGTCCAAGTTTTATCAACCTCTCCTATAAGAAAGGTCTGATCGATCACTTGACAGACTCATTTTTCTTTTGTTTTTTTGGAATGAAAATATGGAACGATTTGTGTAGAGTTTCTGTTGTAACTTTTAACTACACTCGTTTGAATGAAATATATTGGTTGAAGTCATGCTAAGTCCAATTCTAATAACCGTCAATGTCTATCTTAATCTTTTTTCCATTTTTTTTTACATGGATATATATTACGGCCAAATATACATTAAAAAAAAAACATTCATTCTAAGTTTCATATGTAGGGTTTAGTAATTCAAAACCGTTGCTAAGCAGACGGTCCAATAATAGATGAATAACAGCCTCCACTTATGTGTTGACAACCCAGCAAATATAGAAAACTAATGGTAGACTCGTGCTTATGGGATAAGCTGTGCTTCTTCAGCTCAGCCTTTCTACTTCCGGCCAATGCACTTTTGGTCTGTGTGCACGGAAGAACGCCGAACTCGCCTCCACGTCCAGAGGCAACCGCCACCAGTCCACCAAGTTTGGCGGGTTCTCTGTCGTCCACTACACAACCAAAACCTATTTCTCCATTGCACATGAGTTCCTCGCTACTAGTCTGTCGCACACAATTTCTTCCACTAAGTAAGTGCAATTCCACCGCCACTCCACCGCCATTGGTCTATCGCCACCATAGCATTCACCAACTAACGGTTGTTCATTGCATATATTTTAAGATTTAGAAATTCATTTAAGTTGAAGATTTTGTAATTGATGGCCTTCCCTAAGTGGGAGTATCGATTATCATTTTTGCAGTTCTAATCTCACAAAGTCATTGTGGATTTTGGTGTGACAGAACATGTGCAAACTTGCTGAATGGAGTCGCCTATTGATGGAGTTCATTCTTTATCAAAAACTCATAATTTGGCAATAGGCAACAAGGCTCCAAGATCTGGGACTCCTCGCTCTTCTCATCCTCCATCTCCAAAACAAACTAGAAATGAAGTGGCTTCTTTCATTTCCTATCCAAGTGCTCATAATCATGATGGCATGAAGATAGCCTGCCTTCCAAACGATTATGTGGTTAATCAAAATCCTTTATATGAAGCAGCCCTTGATAACGTGTAGTGTGAAGAATCACCCAGTACGAAATGGTAAGGGTTTGCGAAATGGGAAACTTGAGAAAGAAAAACCAGAGAGAAGAGGACTTGCGAAATGGGAAGGAACTCGGGAAAGTAGGGATGAAAAACAAAACGGACAAAATCTGATGCGGGCTTTCACACAATACTTTCAATAGAACACTTACATGGCACAAATTTACTCGTGGGCTATTATTTACTTAAAACAATCCAATCGATCTATAGGTTAACTCTTAGTAATTATATCTGATTTGAGATCCTTTAAATTCTCTATTCGGATTATATAGATGTATTTGAGAAAGTCCATAAACCTTGGCCTAGATGGCACAAGCCTTGGTTTCTTACCTCGAGAACTAATTATGGTATTACCTTGGTAGTTTCTTTCCATTAGCATCACCAACGTAATTTGATCATTTGACTTATCAATTTAAATATTACATAAATCGTTTCAAAAATATATCAAAATTCTTATTAAAATTTGAAGAAATCTTGTCCCAACGATACATAATCCATCTTTACTAGCCCAAAGTAATACCCACGAGCCCCAAGAGAGCCCATAGTTGTCTGTTTCGATCCAATATCGTGGACCTCGTTATAAGGCTTTCTACGCTACTCTCTCGCTCTCAAACACCGCACAAAAAGCTCTTTCTTCTCTCTTTTTGTTCCGGAGGCATTTTATTGATAAAAAATCTTTACAATCTCTTATTATTTACTTACATTTTATATTTTATATATATATTTTTTCTTTTATTAAATATTTTTTATATGAATAGTGAATAAAAAATTTAAAATAGTTTTAAAAAAATAAAATCAAAAAATTTTTTAAAAAAATATTAAAAAATTTAAAAATTTAAAAAAATATAGAGTGTAGAATGTAGTAGAGGTTGTATGGCCAAACTCTTTTATTGAATTCACCTACATTTATCTTCGAGTATTTCTACAATTACCGAAGATTTGCCCCTGAAGACTTGTACCGAATGACGTTTCATTTCACATGGAATGTCACGTAATTTATTTAAAATTTAAAAAATTTAAAAATTTTAAAAATTAGAAAAAAAAAGTGATTTGAAATCATATGTCCTGAAACCCATATTGCAGATAACCCCAGACCCAAACTACGGAATCCCTCTCCCTCTTCCTTTCCCTCCGTTCGACACCGAATAGTGTGAGGTCGGATACCAAAGCAGCTCTAAACCATGTAGTTGCATTTTTCTTTCTGTCCAAAGCAAGTTTCAGACATTCTCTGATAGAACCAGGGCCCTTGGAATTACTGTCCTTTACTATCAGTAGATTAGTATTTGCATATAACTCAATAATTTGTTGAGTGTGCGTGCCTCAAGTTATCTTGAAGACTAAAAAAGTTATTAATTAATGGCTGCCGATCAGCCCCCTTAGCTGCCTGAAGCTTTGAATATGTACTGGAAAGATGAAGAAAAATTAGGGACAGTAAGTTCATGGAGTCAAGCCGTTTCTGATTTGGAAGGGAGGGTGGAGTCGTGGCCTTCAATGAAGGAGGAATGGATGGAAAGGGATGTACAGAGAAAATATGAGAGGATGACATTTCATTAAAGAAGCAGAGGAGATCTACAGAGGATGACATATCTGGGAGGAGATCTTAACGGGATGAGATTTCATTCTACAAAAGAGATTTGATTTGAGAGGGACGGGAGGGAGGGAAAAAAATGAAAGAGAACGTTTTTTGTCTGTAAATTCAAATTAGTTTTTTTCTTAATTAAAGGAGCCACACGAGTCACTCCACGTCATTTGGGATTCAAAGTTCGGGACATTTCATCGGAAGCTCCAGCATTTCTCTTTATCTTCATTCAATCTTCGTAGATCCTTATTTATATATATTGAAATGTTTAAAATGCAGCCCCAAAACAAAGCATAGATTTCTTCACCACCAAGTCTTAAAAAAAAAACATATTATGTTAAAGCTGAGAATGATGTTAAAATAAAAAATAAAAAAAGTACAGTCAGACAAATTTAACATTGTATGCTGGTCTAATACATCCGTCTCTAAACTTATGTTTCAAGTTTCTGTCTTTTTCTTTGGACTGGGATTAGAACCAAGTTTAAAATTGCTGTAACTAGATATATTATATATATCAGTATTACTATATTATAAAGATGGAACAGTACCAGACAGAATTAGGGTAGGTGGACGGGAGCCCAAACAGTCTCAACTCCCAAAAAATATACATTAATTATAAGTTCAGAAACCATTTTCTATTAAATTCTTAAATAACTTTTTCAAAACAATTATTTTTAATTAACCTTTTTCAAGGAAGCTGGGATCCATCATAATTTTTTAACTTTGAATCTTAACAAAGTATGTGTTTGTCATATGCTTAATGAACAATTATTATTTTTAGAAATGAATTGAAAAAAGTTTCCTCCAGATATATTTTACGTCTGGCCATACGTTTGGTACAAGTTTTTGTACTAGTAATGTAACAAAATTCAAATTATTTAAAAAATAAATAAAAAGCAGGATAGTTAAAAATAATGCAAAAAAGATCCCGTCCACTTTTATGCCTGTAAAGAAGATGACCCTGCATCATGATCCACAAGTCGACAAACCTTTACGTCAACAAAATACACACTTATTGAACTTAAAAGTTTGCATCATCTATATACACGGCCGCCCTTAACTCGACCTAGCAAATACGGACCAATTCCTTCTTCTCTCTCTTTCTTTTTTTTTTTTTTTTTCAAAGATGAAAATGCTCTAAAGAAATCCATTCATAAAGTGCAAATATGATGACGTAAACGCACATCACTTATTTTCTCAATTATACATGATATTCTTGGATACCTACAATGCCACATGCACAGTCCCCAAGAAATAAAGTTTGAACCACCACTGTGTGGTTCTGCTCAGTTCCTTCGTTGTGCACAAAATGAAACCCAGAATTCTGAGACTGATTCCTCAACAAAAGGATCAGATTATAATGTCACTAACAATACCCGTAATTGCATACATCATGTACCCACAAGTAAAAGAACAACATGTGCCAAATCCCCCTTCCTCAGCTCATTAGAAAAAATAATAATATTTTAAAAAAATAACCGTAATAACTACTATCTACCTAACCCATAAAAAAAATTTGCCACAATCTCTATTCTTAGTGACATTATAGTTGAAACCATCACATATATCTTCCAATGCACAGATTTACCCTCGGCCTTCTCTATTATTACCACTTGAATCCCCACTCCTCTTGTTCCTTGAACCTCCTTAGCACCCCCTCAATGGCCACATCAAACGCATCCTTCACCGTCTCCAACCCCTCCTGAGGTCTTGCATAAACTATTTTCGGTATATAATCGATCACTTTCTCTCTCATTTTCCTCACCTCCTCCCTGCTATATCTCTCCAGCACTTCCTTCACAGACGTCCCGTTTTTTACGGCGTTTCGGTCTATAAAGACCGAGTAACTATCCGGTTCGCCCGGTAAAAACCACTCGTACTGATAATAGGCGGTTCGCTTCCAAAAGAAAACAGGGATCGACCCGGCAACCATGCAGTCGAATAACGATCTGCGGGTGAAGCTGTCACCCCTGGGCTGTAGACAGAACTCGGAGCTCAAGAACGTTTCCAGGATTGCTGATGTCCCGTTGGAGCAGCGAGACCCCGCGCAGTCTACGATCGTGCACGCGTCCGTTCCGTTGCACTGCCTGAGCAATATCCCCCTAAAGTCGTTCCTGACGGCGCCACGTGTCGCCCCGGCGAAAGAGAATAGGCTTGTGCGGTTACGGTCGCGGACGAAGCGCTGCCATGCCGTTACGTCGGAGTCTGACCTGGGGTGGAATCCGGTGGGGTAAGGCACACCGACGTCAAAGTAGTCCCACGGGTTCCGCTCGATCAGGAGGCGCGTTATATTCCGCATCCCGCGCATGTAGATACAGCTAGAACCCCAGTCCTCGTCTTTCGACCGCCGGAAGTCCCACGAAATACGCCCCATGGTGAGGAAGTGATCCCAGCCGTTGGATCTCTTGTAGTAGGGTTTGTCCTGAACCCACTTCAACATCATCTCGCAGTGGAGATCGCGTTCCTTGGCGCTCGAATTCGACCAAAGATACTTACCCACCGCCAGTCCAGCGTAGAACGGTATGTAAAACGCCGTAGCATTTTCCGGCTCTAGGACCCGACACTTGTGCTTCAAGACCCGATTGTGGAAAATGATCTCGGACACGAACTGGTCCGTCCAGTACCACGCCGAAGCCAATTGCTTCGGCACGATCCCGACAAGCCCGGTGGCACTCCGGCCGAAGCCATCATTGGCCAGCGCTTCGCAGCGCGAGTTCCACGGGTTCAAGTCATCGCAATTGGCCAGAATCTCAGAATTGAATGTTACGGGGAGATCGTACACGAATATTCGACCCGATCCACATTGATCTCGATTCGGGTCAGCGGATAAGGAATTCTGGACGTATTCGCTGGGGCGAGGGTGGGAGAGGGAAAGGGAGATAGGAAGAGAGCGGAGGGTGAAGAGAAGGAGTACCTGGATGGAGAGGATGGTGAGGAGGAGCCAAATGCGAGAATGGGCATAGTGGATAGGTAGAAAAACCGAGTTGAGCTTGTTGGGTGAGTTCTTGCGGTCTAATAACTCGGGGGTTTGGGGTTTCTTGATAGTTTCGAAGGAAGCGTGATCGGAAATGGGAAGCATCAGAGAAGGAGTATGGAGGGTCTTTGACTCTTTTCCGGCAATGATGGGTGTCGGTGACTAGTGAGGGTTTCTTTGAGGTGAGAGGTGGTGGAAGCCGAAGGGGTGGGTGTTTGGGGGGATATTGGACCATTGGACGATTTTAGAGGGCCTGAAGAAGAAGGTGGAGAGAGGGGAAAGGGCACGTGTGCGTTCGCGGTGGGATTAAGGGCTGGCTAGGGCAACCGACAGAGAACATAAGCTAGATTTGTCAACCGACACGTGGGGGTTTTCGTTTATGTGCTCTTGCGCTAATTTACATATCTTTGGAAGTCTGCGCGTAAAGCTCGCGATACTTTTGATTATAATCTTTTCATTAGGCCAATTAATTGGCGATGGGAAATAATATTTTTCTTGTATAAATATTGTACATAGATATTTTTTATAATAAATAAGATTGATGTTTGGCTGCCGCATAGCACTAATCGATGGGTGTGCTGTCTAGGTAATATTCGTCTTAATTTTTTTACACTTTTTAACATCTTTTAAGTTTTTTAAAAAATAAAAAATATCAATATATTAGTAGTTATTTCTTTAATCTGTAAATAAAAATAATTAAAAAATAAAATTAAATATATAAATAATCAAAATAAGAAAAATAAAATAAAAAAACATACTAGCATTATTCATTAAATAGTGTGAGTTCGTGTTCGCAGTTTTTGCAATAAATAAATTTGTATCTTTTTGTTTTTTTTTAACAAGTTATTAACTTTTTTAGCTGGTTTCTTTTCTTGATTTGCTATGTCGCCTGGTCTTGGAAATTCAGAAAGTTAGCCTAAAATAATTAATATAATTTAAAGATTCCATAAAATATAAATATATTTGTTTCAACCAAACATTTATATTTCTCTACAAGGACACCAAAAAAAGACATCAATATAACAAATTAAAAATTTCCATAAAGACTCGAGAATATCTAAGTCTCAAAATATTCAAATTACATAAAATAATAAATCTACTGAATAGGGCTCCAATAATTACTGATATCCTTTGGCACTTATTTCTGTACAATTATCTAATATTTCTCAAACTTTCTACTCTTAATTTCCAGCTAAACCATCAAAATTATCTGAAAAATATTGTAGAGATAATAGGTAAGTTGTCAAAAACTCAATAAGTAGAGAACATATACTATTATATAAATATGAATATTTATAGAGTTCAGAATGCAGAATAAAATATTTTTACTTTCAGAAAACAAACGAGGTAGCCAAGTATAACATAAATCACTGTCACCAAATGGTGTGCACTTAAATAGAGACCACTACAATAATCCGTAACAGGATCGTATACCACTATTTATCACCCGTGGCAGGGCCATATATCACTACTATTCATAGTTTCGAATACCGTATTGTACCAGCCGGTAAGATTGGTATTTGTCGTACCAGCCTAGTAGCCGGTATAGGTATTGCATATGTTTTGTACCGGCAGATATTTCGGCCTATAATTTTTTATTTATTTTTTCAAACTAGAAGTTTATTTTTTAACCCCCAATTCAGACTAGGCTATTTATAAGTTATATATAATTTATTCTTATATCAACTATCTCAAAACGGTACACAAAATGGTACCGGTATTGAAATATTTCGTTTCAGTACCTTAACCGGTACGGTATTCAAAACATTACTACTATTCCTTGTGACGGGACCATATACCACTATTATAACCCGTGGCAGAGCCTTAATGGAATAGAACATAAACAAAATCAGATACAGAATCAGAAAGTCATGTCAAAAGTTTTTCAAATGCCACATCATATTAAAACTGAGTACTGAATAGATCCATATCATTTTATATATTCCAAAAACATATTCAAAATATTTTCACATCGCATGGAAGAATTTTCAGATTTCATATTCGCTCTTTTGCATAATTTAAAAACAGAATGCAAAAAATAAGCTCATGTCTACACCAGTCATGATATAATTTTTTTTTCTCATACAAATTTTCATGAGTAGTGCAGAAAACATGACTGAGGTTGTTTTCACATTTTTTTTTAAAACATATCATACACACTTTTCATAAAATTAAACTCAGTCATCTTATTTTATGTAAAATCTAGTATAGGAACCTCGTTTACCTGAACTTTTTATTTTTCTGAATTTTTTTACATCAATGTCAAACGAAATCAATTTTCACCTATAAAAATAAACATGTAACTTACGTAAATCTCTAATTAAACCCATATTTTAATATTTAAGTCTGAAATACTAAAATAACCTCTTTTCCTAAAATTCTAAAATTCTCGTAACCCTCAAATAAATCAACATCTACTAAATATCATTGACTAATACATCAAAAAAATATAAATTATTTTTCACCTTCAATCACCTAATTTCTCCTAATTTTATCAATCATAGCTAAAATATAAATCCTACGATTAACACTTATTGGCAGGGGTTTTTACGTAATTTAAACAAGTGACATTTTTGTAATAACAATAAACTTGGGCATAGACTTATATAACATAAATCATGCAAAGAGCAAGCTTGTGTTCTAAGAATGAGTGAATAGCACCATGCGAGGTCTTAGACTCACTGAGGGAGCAACAAGTGTGGTGGGGGCCTGGGTGGATATCGACGGCAGAACACTATGGAAATGGGAGAGAGAAAGTGAAGAGAGAGAGATAACAAAGAGAGAGAACGTGGTGACAAAGAGGGACTGACGTATGGTGGAGTGTGCTGACCGAGACAATGGTGCGTAGGAGGTAGCACAATCGAGTTGTGGCCGTGAAGTGTGACTGTTTCCAATGAGAAATGATGGTTGTTAATGGAGGGGCATAGGGAGGGGATTTCTTGCTTTGTCATGGGGTGCAAAAACATAGATCACTTCAATTCTCTGCAGGTGGCTGCTGATTTTGCGTGGGCTGGATAGTAGGGCTATCACATAATAGTTTTGAGTGGAATGGGGACTCATGATTTGGAGGTTGGTTTCACGATAGCTAGCTATGGCGGCTTTTGTCGTGTCATGCAAGGGAAATCTCGATACGTTGGGTTTCCGTTCAAGGTTGTTGTGCTGCAAGATGGAGTGGAGTTGCCGCTTGAAGGGACTCACGTGTGATGGCTTTGGTTACAATGTGGGGTTGGGTAGACCTTTGTTTGGGGACATGATGGTTGTGAAGGGTGGCTTTGTGGTTTTGGCTTCCAACAAAAGGTGGTGGTGGTGGCTGCAGTGCGGTGATCCTATGAACCTGAGGAAGGAGAGGAAACTTGCGTGGGATCTTGTTTTTGAGAGGAAGGGAAAGTGTGCATGAACGTGTTATAAGGTGTTTAAATAAGGTGCTATTGTGAACCCTAGTGGAAAAGGGACGTGTATGTGTGGAGACGTGCATAGATTTTGGACCTCATTCATGAGATTGGGATTTCGGGGCCCATTTCAAAGTATTTGGACCAATGCCTTGGATGGTGTATGGAATTAAAATGGATTGGGCCCGTTAGTGTAGTCCAAATACTCTATTTGGTTTTATCGTAGTTTTCATGGGTCGAGTATTTAATCAACACTAATGGATCTCGACTCAATCTCTAAAATAATCTAACCTACCCTGTAAATTTTTAGGGCAAATTCTCACTTGGCCCATTAGAAGATTTTAACTTAGTTATTAAGTCAAATAAAATCCATACTCTACCGAAATAAATTTTGGGCCCATAACTTACTCTAAAATTACTTGTTAAGGTTCAAATAGACTTTTTATACATATTAATCAAAATAAAGATTTTTGAACGCGAGATTCATGCTGAGCCTAGGTGTTACATTTGTTCTACTCGTCTTGTCCTCAAACATAAGGCCACTTTGATCCATCCTAATTCCTAGCTTTATAAGTTATAACTTATGACATAAAGAGAAGAATCCAAGATATTACAATTCTTGAATACTTAACCGTGAATTAAAAGAGAATATTCTATTGGAATGTTGTTTCTATAAATTCATCTATCCAAATATGAAAATCTAGAAATGTTATCGTTTGTTTTATCATTTTGAATCAAATAAGTTGATACAACACATATAAAATTTGATTTATTTATATAGTTAATTTTTGAAAAAATTAAAACGCATCATACTAATATGTATGACTTGGAATAATAAATCAATATAAAAATAGCATTGGCATTTATTCATCATCTTCTATCGTTTTGAGCACGTTAGTCTTGAGGGAGATAAAATTAGAAATCTGAAATTTTCTTTATTTGAGTCAAAATGCAGTAGCAGAAACAACAATTTTTTTTAGGGGACAACTTTTAGGATGCACAGGATATTTTTGTAAAATGAAAAAATATTATAAAATTATAAAACACATATAAAATTATTCTCAATAATTTGTCAAATAACATAGAAATAAAATTTTAAAAACACAACTTAATGTTCATTTCAAATTTTTGACGACAATATTTCATAGAATAATGTTCATCCATTATTATTTTTATAAATATGAAATATTTAGAAATTATTTTCTTTGTAAAAAGTATCAAGTGATATTTTAGAATGCCATTTTTCATTATAATATCTAAACAAGTTTATCAAATTTTGAGTAAAATTTATATATTTTGGTATCACATTAAGCACATAATACTGCAATTGAGATTTTAAATAAAATTTTCCTTGCTCAATTAAATTTAGATGATAAATTATCTCCACTATTTTAAATATAAATCATCAATCTTAAATGGTTTTTATGATAGTTTCACTTTAATTATATATTAAGAAACTTAATATTGTATGATAAAAAATTTTAGAATCAATGTTAGCTTATTGTTTCTCCTAATCTTAGTTTTAATTTAATTTTAGTGTGGCCACATCCTTGAAAATAGATAATAGATAGAAATTATACAAAATCTAGGGATTATAGGGGAACAAAAATAGAGAGAAACATTTATACGTATATTGAAAATTTTCAAAATTTTAGAAAGCATATGGAAATAAGAAAATTATAAATTTTTTGGAGGGCCAATTTCTATCTTCATGAAATTATGAATAAAATTTAAGGATTATTTTAAATTTTGAAAAAATTTTGGGAGAGCCATGGCCCCCAATGCCAAAGTGTAAAAAAATTAAAAATCAATAGCTCATATGTTTTATGAAAATATATTTTTAAATTTTTTATTTAAATTTTAAAGACTAAAAAAATAGATATACCAACTGAATCAACGGAACCCTCCCAAATTGTAACCTAAATATTTTGCATGGCAATGAATCACAATTTTTTATTTTTTTTAGCCTTTTAAAGTTTTTAATTTAGGCTTAATTTAGATTGAGTAATACTGTCAACTCATTTCATTTTATTTCATATCAACTTATCATTCAAACCTAATATCAGTCAAAAGTAAAAGGCAAGAATAGTTTCCAACATTTCTACGATAATCTCGAATAGAGAATAGCATTACCTTCTTACGATTTTGGGTTAAAAAAAATCTCAATTTAAGTCATTTTAGATTTAATTATTAACTTTTTTTAAAATTTTAAACAAAATATAATAACTAATTAAATATTTTAAAACTTTAAAATAAGAATAATATTTTATTAAATTTTTTGATTTTTTCTTCTTATTTTAATTCACTGTCTAAAACCTCCCTGAGCACGACACGGGTGTTTGCTGGCACTTTGATGATTGGTCGGATCTCATTAAACAAACTGATCAAAATGTGTCGACGGCGCGAACTACAACACGTGGCGTAAAATGCAGGGCCAAGACGAAGAAAGCGCTGACCAACAGTCTGACAACTCCTGATAGACATCGGCACATTGGTCATAGTCGTGGCGATAGGTGTAAACGAAGCAGCATCGAGACGACGTCCTTCGCGTGTGCCGGACGTCATTGAAATTGATAAAATATTGTTAAACTAAGCACCGCTGTGTTTGAATTAATTAATTAATTATAGACGTCATTGAAGTTGGTAAGATATTGTTAAATTAATTAATTAATTAATTATAAAGCCTACCAACCACCGTGAACTTTCTTGGGGTATGGGTGTAGCGGAAGTGTCAATATTTTTGGAGGGTAATTGCCGACAAATTGCTTTTTGTAGTTTTTTGCGAGATGTGGTTCGACATCTTGCATGGGACTTGGCCTCGATGTCCCTCTCTATGCTTCAATTCTTCGGTTAATTGGTCTATATGTGTGACACGTGGTTATGATACCTTGTTCTTGACGTGGCCCGTGGGACCCTCTCTTTTTACTTTCTTGAATGTAAATAATGTTTATACGTTCATTCAATTATGTTCTCAATCAAAAAAAAAAAATTATGTTCAGAGAAAAGCTAGCCTCCTATTTTTATCACGTCCCGCACGAATTTTTTATCATTTTTTTTTTATTCTATTGCCCGTCCACTTTCTACGGAATCACTGTCCTTTATATTTAATTTGCAGTTGCAACTTGCAAGTCCGGGGCATTCTTTAGTAAATAAATTTAATATTTAAATATTTTTATTTTTATTTTTATTTTTTTACATTGAGCGCTAAAACTCTATTTTAATATTATTATTTATATTGTAATTCTACATGACAACACCAAGTATGTAAAAATCTATGTCGGTTTTTGTCTTTTTTTTTTTCTGAATAAATCAACAAAAAAATATGATCGTGACATGATTATAATTTTTATTTAGTTTTTTTTTTTATATAGAATAAATTTCATTTAGTTGAACACACTTAATTCCATTAATTAGATTACACAAAATAGATGATTTTTTTTTTTTAATATGAGCTTAGACTTTATCCAAATGATTGAGTATATATGGTATATATAATACTGAATTAATATAATTTAGGGAAAATTCTGGTGTATTATAACATTTTCTTTGTCTTTTTATTATATGTGCTTTACAATTGGATGCATGACCGTTAAAGGAATTGAAAAAAAGAAAAAATATATATATATAGCACTCCATTTTATTACCATTTCTCTCAACATTTTATGGATGTACCACATGATCATTTCTCTCAAAATAACATAATATGTCACATGTGACATCAAATAATTAACTCACAAGAGGGATATAATAAATAATATTTAATTATTTAATACCACATAATTAGATAATGAGAAGACAATAATAAATTAGATGGTGAGTAGCATTATTATTATTTAAAAAAAAAAATTTAAATCACCCAACAAATTGGGGTAGCACCATGGCCACGCTCCTTTCTAAAAATGACTCTTCAGAATTTGTTTCAAGTTTTTTAGAGTTTAGATCAGGGCATTCAAGATAAATGCCCTGATCTTTTATGTGATTTCAAGTTTACTTTTATGTGATTTTTTATGACTAAACTATTTCTCTTCGTACAAATGCCTTGAATTCAAACCTACAAGTATGATCAGTTCAATTGCATTAACTATGTAGTCAAGTTACTTGATTTAGGTCTATCACTAAAAATAAATCACCCTCATTTTATGTCAAGACATAAGAGTTGACATGGCAATTGAGTTTTTTCTTTTAATTCAAATTGATCCGACAATATTAAATATTTTTTGTGAATATTATATTATTATGTCCTCATCATGCATACTTATCAATATTTTCTTAAATTTTTTATAAAATATTTAGATTATAAAATTGTTGTTTGTTTGTTTTGTCTTTGTAAACGTAATAGTTATTGGAATTCGTAGATTGATCATGCATTTAGATTTGCGTGCTTGTGAAAGTCTGTGCGAAGATAATACTTGCTGAAGTTCCATGTTACGGTTTCTAAATCAAGTTAATTGAAGTGGAGCCACGATACATGCATCTGACTGTCAACAGGATTATATAAAAGTAATTATACAAATTGACGTAATTTAATGTGATTTGTCAAATTATAAAATTATTTTTTTATTATTATTATATATTATGGTTGGTAGCCTCATCAAATCTCAATCGACTGTGGTTTGTGGGCGGCACCACAACCTTCTTACATGTACGCTTCTAACATGTGCCTTGTTTTGCTTATTGTCTCAATCGATCTGGAATGTGACAACTCTTGTGTCTATTATTATTATGATACTAATATGTTTTGAACCACTCGTTATGACATATTTGGTTGAATTAAAAAAAAAAAAAAAAATAGTAAGGGTATGCACTCCACATAAGCTCGGGATCTTATATCGTCCTACAACGTTAGTCATTTTATATACACATCCGTATAGAATATAAATAAACTCATACTTTTTTGGCATTGGAATTGGTCCTACTTGAATCTTGAATACAGTTTTCAAATCAAGAAAAAATTACATGTTTATGTTACGTAAGTCCAGCTATCTGGTTTTGGAATTATGGGCGGTGGGGTCTAAGCAAATTGTCGATTACTGGTAGCCAGGGATGATAAGACATGTTTCCCCCCCTACTTATTTCATTTCATTACCTTTTTTTAAATGAAACACTAAGACATTAGCTTTAACCCTTTTCAATTTACGAGCTAAGTCATTTGCTTTAATCATTAGGGTGTTCTTTTTCCTATTTGGCATCCAATGATCATATTTTAATAAGCACTTTTGATTCTTTAGCAGATGATTGAGTGATGGAATAGTACTAGATTCTTATTATCTGATCCAATATACATCTCGCTTTGGATTGAAATCTCATCACCATCATGATTGTGACATGGATTGGAACAAATTTTTATTTTTATTTTCATTTTGTTGATCTCAAGGCTACACACACTAAAATAGACTAAGGATAAACCTTTTGTAATTCATGTTGCAAAATGAAAAAAGATAACCGGTAGCATGCGGATGAAATACCACTCTGTTAATCTCACACCGCAAACACTCATGACTCTGTGACTATATATTCTTCTACTGTATATGCTATCCCTCTATTTGCTTTGAGAAAAAAAAAAAAAAAATTAAACCACACCGACTGATCCCCATAAGCGGTGTGTGATGTAGAAGCTTTAGAATAGTAGTTTTCATTTTCTTTATGAGACTGAATAAATGGGGTCTCATGATGATCACAGGATAATGTTTAAGCTCAATTGGCAAAACCTACGTGTGAAGGAAGCACAAACATATCCTACATATTCCACAAACATATTAATTAACCTCAAATCAAATCACAAACCAATCAAAACCAACCTTTCAAGGGGTTATGTCACCCATACTGGACTGCATGGTGATTCCATGCCACCAGCCAACTCAACTCAGATAAGCGTAATGTCAGCTCTGATCGTATTATAGACATATAGCAGGGGGCTACATGCAAATATTAACAAGAATCCTATAAGATCGCTCCAGATGCACTCTAGAAACTTTTACTCAGATTTGTTGTGATATATCATTATCATCTGTATACTCTTAAGAACATCACAAAATACAAAGGCAAATATGAAATAGCATTCATCAAGTAGTTCAAACCATTCAAATGAATATTACATGGACGATTCTTTAAGCTAATGTAGCTTAAAAGCAATGTTGCAATAATAACACAAAGGCCCTTCATACGGCTCACTTTAACAACTTTATGAACGGGGGATCCATAAATTACATTTTTCATACGCACAAGAAATCAATGGATCCCACCTCCATACATGGTGGGGATAAAAAGAGTTCAGAACTTGGTAATGCGAAACGAAAGCCCCCTCCCCTAAAATAAGCATCTGCTTACTACATAAATGAGATAAAAGAAAAAAAGGTCAAGCTTACAGCATCTCTAACTGCTCCTCTAAAACAGGGTTACTGTTAAGCTTATGTTCTCTATAAATCCAACTTCAGGGTTGCGATTAAACTTTCTGGTTCAGTCTCTCGTCTCTCCTCAACTTCTTTGATTGATAAGCACACCAATAGCTAGACATGGTTTTGGACTAATAGCACAGATTTCGCATGCTTAACGGCAAATATGAGAGCGGCTGTAATCTTGTTATTCAAATTCTATATACTTGTGTTCAAACATAATCCAATGTTATTCGGCTAATTTTTTTTTTTTCTCAACAAGGCTCGTTCATTCATAATAGATGCAAATAAAACAGAGTCAGATGTACATAAATATTACAAACTATAAGGCGGGTCCTTTCCACTGTGAAATCTAGGAGATAAGGGGGAATAAAATTAATAGTTATGCTTCCGAAAGAGAGAGTGGAAGCTGCCCATTGTGCAATAAAATGCACGCATCCATTTATACATCAATGTATTTTCCCGGTTTGCCAGCTTTAAAGAGAATTCCTGATATCATTGACTAGAGGCTGGAGAGTTCAATCTGAATTTTTATCAGGCTCATTTGTCGCTTGCAGTACCACTTAAGAATCGCAATAACTAATTTCTTAATATTGTTCTTCTGAGCTTCTTCTAATCCGATGTACATTTCAGTGGTCTCACCAAAAATAGGAGTACCATCTTCAGATCTGCAAACTACCACTGCCGTACTACAACTGCCTGTATTTCTTGCAGCTACGTCAAAGAATAAACTGTAATGTCCTCTAGGTGTAGCTTTCATTTACTTGTTTATTACCCCATGCATTACAGTGCTCATTGTAGATCTTTAGAGTGCCAAAGATAAAGTTGTCAATATTAGGGACCAAAGACTCATGGAGAACCTTATTTCTAAGAAGCCAGATGCTGTCCATAGCATTGATGGCAAAAACTTGAAAATGATGTTCATCACTACAGGGGCTATTAAGGATAGGTTTGACAATCAAAATGAGATACAAAATTCTCATCTCTTCATTACAACTTTTTTAAACTTTTACACTAAATATAATAAACAATTCAACATTTTTAAATTCCAAAATAATAATAATATTAAAAAATAATATTTTAAACTTTTATTTAAAATAAAAAATTATCATCTCACTATCCAAATCTATCCTAAGCTTCTCTGATGGGGATATTAAGCCAGATGCTGTACTTTGCAGTGGCCTCACCTTGATTCGGCTAATTAGTCAAGACACACATTTATTGATATTTTCTTTCTGGACACAATTTTAAAATATGACAACATCGTTTAGGCAGGAAACTGAAGAACTCNGTCTATTTCAGCCGTTTGTGATCTGTGGTGTACCGTATTTAAGACTTGAATTTCCTATGAAAGATGTTACAGAGTCAAATGGCCACACATCCGTAACTGGGTTAGGCAGTCAAAGGAGTGAAGAAATTGATCCAAACGGCTGATGGATTTCTGAGAGAGGAATCCGTGTGTCTTGAGAGAGGAAAACATTATTGTGATGGATCTAGAGCTTACTTGAGAGAGGAAAACATAATGGCAGTACTTTTTTATAAGCTAAAAATTATTGAAAAGAAGAAGAAAGAGAGGAAAAACCTAAGCTTTTGAGGAGTGTATGAAAAGTTTCAAAATCAGAACCTTGAGTTTAAAATATCAACCCCCCAATCGCTCATCTCTGATGGATTTCTGATTCTCAGTATTCTTCTCACTTCTGGAGTTAATTTGGTGTCTTCGTGGATTACGGCTGAGTTATTGTGGTGCTGGAAAATGTGGTTTGATTCCCATGGAAGTGGTTGATTATGAATGCTACACTGATTCGGGGAACAAAAAAGCTAGGGCATCGATATAAGACTATAAGATTACTCATTTGAACAGTTCCAAGCTCTAATTGGAGGTGTAGTTTTAAATTATTATTTTTTTATACGTAGAATGAAATTTTATTGAACAAATGTAAAGGTGAAGCCCATGTATACAGGAAGTATACAAAAGAAACACCTAATAAGACTCTCTAAAGCAGAAGAAAAAGAAGAAAACAGAAAATCATGAGCAGATGCTCCATCAAGACCTATAGCAGAAAACCATTGTAATAAAGTAAATACAAACAATTTCCAGATTTCCTCCAAGTTGCGCTCCTTATTGTTGAAGCATCGCTCGTTCCTTTCTCACCAAATACACCACATGAGGCACAAAGGAACCATCTTCCACACCGCAACCACTTGTTTAGAACTACGAAGCCCCCTCCAACACGCAAGCAAATCCACTACTGTCATCGGCATCACCCAAACCAGTCCAACTCTACTAAAAACTCCATCCCATAAAGTCTTAGCCACCTCACAATGCAAAAGTAAATGATCCACCAATTCCCCATGCTTCTTACACAAAAAATATCATTCCATAATAACAAAACCCCTCTTTCTCAAATGATCAATCGTCAAAATATTTCCAAGTGAAGCTGTCCAAATGAAAAAAGCAATTTGGAAGGCACACAAGACCTCCAAATGCGCTTCCAAGGAAAGAAAACACACTGCTGAACAGTCAATGCCTTATAGTAAGACCGAACCAAGAATTTTTTGCTGCCCGTATGCTTCCATATCATTTTATCCCTCTCATTACCCCCAACCCACAGGGAATAAAGGAAGCAGAAAAAATCAGACACCTCATCGAGTTCCCAATCCCGAACAGCTCTCGTAAAACCAACATCCCACTGCAAAATTCCATTCGAAATTACTGACAGATCAGCAACAGATGCAAGCCGATTAGATGCTATACGAAACATAGCAGGAACACACTACAAAGAGCCCTATCACTACACCAAGTATCAAGCCAAAAATGGACCCTTGTACCCTCACCAACAACAAAATTTGTATGTTTTACAAAGTTCTCCCATCCCTTTCTAATAAATTTCTAAAGATTCACTCCATAGGCCCCCTCCTAACCTCTTTAGAACCTTAGAACACCCCCCCCCC